>JANSTR010106210.1:0-12148 GCA_025434805.1 Antipathozoanthus remengesaui | reverse complement strand
CCCGCCCGCCCCCGCCGGGCCGCCCCCCCCCCCCCCCCCCCCCCGCCGTAGGGGCAGGACTGGAAGATCGACGAGGATCGAACGAGTCTGTTTATATGATTCTTATGGTTTTCAGAAAGTGGATGGCAAGGCCACGAACACATTTATGAGTTGTAATGAGGCTGTTTTCATGAGAAACCGGTTTTACAGAAACTTCCTGATCGCTATAATCAAGTACGTAATGAATTGTAAAGGGGCAGATTCCGGATTCCTGCCCAATCACAAAGCGCTGCAAAATCACGTCCTGAGACTGAGAAGATCAAACAGCAGCTGCTCTCTGCTTGACAGGTTACAAAAGGGAGTTCAAGCAACGAGGATGGGAACTTCAATGAGAACGGTTGCTGGATTTTTAAGATTCTGTTTTGTTATTCCTTGTTCATGTAATTCTTTTGTTCCTTCTGTATTTCTTATAAAGGTATGTTCTCGTCAAGCCTCGTCAAAATCCCCGCCTGTCACCTCAACTTTAGAAAATCGATAAGATTGCAAGCATACAAAAAGCTGTTTGTCGACTGAATTGTGCTGAAGTTTGTAAACTACGTTTCGTGTGATATGGACTGAACCTTTTGGTTTTTAGTATTTATAGTATTAATATTAAAATGTAATAATATACAAATTATTATTAGATTTATGCTATCGATATTAAGTGGTCCGCACGTCAATGTTAAAGAATTACAATTCAGGCAACTTTTAAGTTAAAAATTTAAAAATTTTATTTCATTCGTGTCAGATTGTTCAAGAGTGTCAATACTGATCGCCGTTCAAAAGGCTTCAAAAGTCTGTTCATATAGTCGAAACATAGGAAAATCTCTTTTTAACTCAACTGCGACAGAAGTCACTGAGAAAATTAAACAAAAATTCAAACATTTCTTGGTATTTCTCAAGTATTGAAGAGAGCAATATTGTTATCCGTTTTGTAGTTCAAACTGCAGACATGTGCAGAACTAGGTGGTATCCCGGGGTGGTATCACATCGAGAGTTACTACATGGATGTACGTGATGAAAACTTCACTTCGTGACACGAATTCGGCTAAAACGAGTCCATATATTGACCTTTTGGCAGGGCATGACTGATCATAATGACCGTATTTGATCCATCCATTTATCTCGTAGGAAATGGATTTATAAACAGGCAACGTCACATTTACGCACTTTGCTGCTTGTAAATGATCTAATTGGAGATGTTGTCCAGGATTTGGGTATTTTGAAAACTTAAACACCATAATTATCATGAAAGCTTTTGTCTCGTCTGACCGTTGACTGATATAAGATTAACCCTGTCCAATTGGATTTCGCCGAAATACTTAGGTATAAAAGTCAACATATTACATATGACTGAATCGATTGTGCATAGAGCTAGAGCACCAAGTAGTATCGAGTATAAACACGCTCTGCGCGAAAAAACTAAGGGATCGGCCCACTAACTCAGTAGAATCTAATTACTCAATTTCTCTTTCTTGAAAACTGAAGGAAAAACACTTACAGGCATGAAAACATCTGGGAGCATAAACACTGTAGGAAGTGATGGGATTGCGACACGAGTTATCGCAGTTGAACTGCCGACCGGAAAAGCTCAAAATGTCTTGACAAGTCCCAAAGTCACACTTCGTGATTTCAAAGCGACTTGTGAACTGCAGTTTGGAATTCCGGCAAAGTTGCAGAGATTTTCGTTGCGTGGTCACTCCGAGCTGCAAGACTGGCTGGCACTGGAATGCTTGGACGGCGAATCACTCAAGATGTCAGTGCCAGTTTGGTGGAAGAAATTTATTTGTGCAGTTCTTGATAATGAAGTGGAGAACGTTTACCGACGAACCCAGCTTCCTATGCAACAAGTTTCAAAGGAGGAGAGAGTTTTTGTGGCTCTTTTCATAGCGTGCTGCCTTGGATCTGAGGCGCTGATTGCTCGCATGTTGCCCTTGAGCCTAGAGATTGACCCGACCACTACAACAAGCACTGGCAGAAGTTTGGCGCATGCAGCCGCCGCTGGATCGAAATGCGGCTGTCTTGAGCTTATTAAAAAGTTGATGGGTTCCTCAATAGATTATTTAAACAAACGCGATAGCAACAATGAAACACCAGTTGAGGTGGCACGGAGATTGAAAAATACTGAGACAGAAAAATTGCTTTATAAGCTTATGTACCAAGACTCCCAATCTGAGTGCTGCGCAGCACAACAGCGTGGAAAGGTCGACCTTACGGAGGAATTTGAACTTGCAAAGGAACGGAATAATAATGAAATATGCGTAAACGCAGAACGAAAAGCAAACAGCCAAACTATTTGCCGTGAAATCGCACCTCGAGATATTAAGCAAACCGCTTATGAAAACAATGCTTCAGATCTGATCCCAAAAACAGATAGCGCAGAAGAAATTGCGATAACTGATTATTGCAGCTCAGCAGGCTCCGATCAAAATGAAATACTAGTGGAATCCCCCTTAGTGGTCATTTGTAGGGATATGGAAGAGGAAGTTGAGAATAGAACAAAACACAGTGAGGCGGGCGAGACGGACGATATAACCATAGCTATTGAGGATCCGAAGGGCCGAGAACAGACCAATGACCCTGAAACTTTTGCAAAAAACGGCATGCCAAGGACACCATTAGAGGAGACACCTGTGAACAAGCTACGGAGGCCTCAGGTACTTAACCCGCAGCCGTTGGTAGGACGACGTGTTGGTAGAGTTAACAGAGGAAACGAAAGCATCCACATTGGAATATTTCGGCCTGCGAGTTCAGTCCCGCGTTCAAGTATCGGCGTTGCGTTACAAAACGACCATTCCCTCTCCGATGAAGATAGAGGAGAGGATGAGAGTGGAACGCATTTACCAGCTCTTGAAACTCAAAGTTTGGTAAGTCAGAAAATTCATAGCCCTGTAAGTGTAGCGGAATGGAAGAATGACATGGCACAAAGACTATACCGCAGGGGAAGTTGTGAAAACAGACCGGCCACCAGTGCTCCTACATCTCCGCTTTGTCAAAGACGCAAGTTTGCTCCAAGTAGCGCCGGACTAGGTGAAAACATCTCCAGCGCTCCCACATCTCCCAATGCGAACAGACGGGCGTCCGAGCCATTTGGAGAGGCGGGATTTCACAACAGATACCTCAGTAGACTTAGCCGACCTGGTAAAGATTCCATGACCGGATCGACTCTGACGGCTCAGAACAAAGAACGCAAAAAATCAAGGTGATTTCTATAATATCCCTAACTGGAATTTAGAAATAGTTCTAGTCAATTCAATACCCAAGAAAAGAGCGAGTAATTTTCTTTTGCGGAGTTGCAAACAAACTAAACTTTAGGCCAGCACGGGTTATGTTTATTTTAATGTGTTTAAGTAGAACTGTTGTTAGTTACACTACTTGGAGAAATACTAGCTGACTTTTGCCAACTCTTGGTTGATTTTGTTATAGTTTTATACATTCTACCTACCCCCGACGGCAGTCTATAGTTTATTAAAAACTGTTTACTTAAAGTTACAGTAGGAGAAACTAAATTAGTTAACTACACCTGGTATAAATGTAACTTAATCGATGGGAGACAAGTATTTCCGTAAGTATTTCAAGGCTACTTGAAGATTTGCCTAAAATTTAAGAACATGCATGCTAAGAATATATAATATACCTGAGGCTCGAAGAGAAGTAGTTAGAAGTAATTTTCTATAATACAAAGTCATGGAAATCATATGTTTCTTCACTGTTATTTATTTCTTTTCCGCAAACTGACTAACTAAATCATTAGTAAATGTACATGTTACAGCTAACGTTTATTGGATATTATAATTTCTTGCCAAATGGATATTTACATCCCAGTAACCTGTACTAACTGATATATTTAAGAACATTATAAGAACATTTGAGACTGAAATTCTAAAACTATTTTTAGAACTCTCAAAACTCAGCCTAGCTCTAAAATTGGACGTTATTACACGAAAGATAGCGTAGTTTGTTTGCCTTCTACTTGGACATCGTAAGATCGATTAAATCGTCCAATATTTCCGCGACGGATTGAGTGTTTTCTACTTAGTATTTGCATATGTTTTAAGAGTCAATTATTCCTCAGCTCAGTCAGTGAGCTAAAACCATTCAACTTCATCCAAGTTTAAGATGCTTCCGGAGCCAACACTGAATCGCTATAAGGTTTTATTAAAAGTTTAGAATTTTTAACGTCGGAAAACGTATTCTCATTTGTCTATGGAGCACCACCAGTGGACATTGCAGGAGACGAGCAATTCTAATCCGGTTTTCATGTATATTGTATGCATGGCTTTGTTGTATGATTCCGTGATTTGGTTAGTTAAAACTTATTCTACTAAATCTGCTAAATCACTTTCATTTAAAATTTAATGTAAACGGACTGATTTTGACTAGAAGGAAATTTATAAATTCCAGAATAAAGACAAATCCATTCTTTGCCAAACGAGGATTTTGGCATTATTTTTATCCCGTGGGATAACTTTAGCAAATGAAAAACCGGCTGAATTCTATTAACTTATTTCGTTCTAATTTCACCGTGTAGTTTTTCCTTCAACTCTGTGTGGGTGAAATATAGTTTTGGATAATCGATAATCCCTTTGCCTAAATCCAGTTTGTTGTGGAACTTTTAATATTTCCACCAAATGGAATGTAAAACACGTTTGCTAGCGCGCGCATATTCATAGCTCAGCTGGCACAAAACTCATTAGTGTACCATTTATAAACGGTTCTGTTATTACTGTATTAGAATCATCTTTCACGCTTTGTTTGACCTCGTTAGGTCATAGCAATATTAGTGGTCAATCAATCTGCTTTTTGTTCAAGACATTTCAATACTCTCTAACCGCCTACCGGAAAAATAGCACAATGACGCGACTATGGATGGTTCATGAAGTGTTTATAATGTACTAATTCTTGTAACCGCCTTGATGATTTAAGAAGAAATCGCCACTGAGAACTTAAACTGGTTATAAAACTACAATTATATTCCAAGAGGGATTTAGTTTTGCCGCCGGATGCAAAATGTACTACTCTACTTTGTTGCTGTACAATGTTTGAATATATATAATCTCGTACTATTTCCGACGCGGCTGTTAAAGTCTTTCTCACGCCCTTAATCATCAATAGTTTTATGACCTCTTTAGCACCTCTGATGCATGGACTCCCACGCCTAAACGCCGTCAATGGTTGAAAATTTATTTTTTAATAGAAGTAGTTTTCACTGTTTGTAAACAAGTATGGCGATGACATGGTTGTATCAAGCAAGCCCATTCAGATCACTAGTTTGACGTCTTCGCTGAAGCGACATTTTAGGCCAAGTATTTGGGAACGGGTATGTATGATATACAGTATAAGACAATCGAGTTTTGTAGCGACTCGAGTAAATTTGTTGTCTGGCCTTTTATAGTTGTTTACACGACTGTTTCAAAGAAGCCTTTGAAATGTTAGTGTTGAGTCGTTCTAAAAGCATAAATTTCTGAAGTATATAAACTATAGCAAAGCTGAAAGCGGCCGAGAACTACCCAAAAACTTAGTCCATCGTTCTTTGCGTAAAACAATTGTACATCAAGAAAGTGCGCGGCACCTTAATATGTTATATAAATTGTTCATCATAGAAACACAAGAATTAACATATCCATCAAAACTCATTTTTTGGCTCCCAGCTGTTTATACCATAAAGACCTATTCATACAACTGCTAGATTTAAAATCAAGAAGTAAAGTCGATACTTGATACGCGATTTCTGTCGTTAATTGGAAATTATTTTACTCAAAACCACTCGTTTTCAAATGAGTTTGTTTGCTGAAAGGCACACAAAAGGCTTTTAGAAAAAGGAATTAATTAAGTATTCATACTGGAGCTTGCAAAATATTTAAAACTTCTAATTGCTTTTGTAGATTGCACGAACAGTGAGGTTACGCTCCCAGGAATAGTTTGTAAAAGAATACGGCTTTGCACTGGTAAATCACGCAGCCAACACGTCGTTGCTCAAATTAAACCAAAGTGAAAAAGTTCCGCTTGTATGTAAAGACACTAAATTAATTAAACTCGTGCTTGCTTGTTTTAGGAATACTCGACTTTTGTTGTAAATCAACATGCATGTATATTATAATGACCATTCTCGTTTAGCTATTGGCTAAAAATGCTTTTCACATTTATTATCAAAACTTTTGCTTAAAAGAAAGTGCATCGGATGGGTTCTAGCAAACACAGCCGAAGTAATTATTTTTCGATATGTGTTTTAAATAAAGCCAAGTGAAGCTTCAGTAACTATGTTGAATGTTTTCCACCTTATTGTGCATCCAAATACCTTTTCTGTTAATTAGAGAAATGGCGCTTGCCACTTCTTGCGCTTGCACAACATATTTTGGAACTTTAAAAACATCCTAAAGTATTTGAACGGTCAAAAAATGAGAATAATTTTGCATAATTGTCTGGCTTTTAACATGTTTATGATATCTGTCATAAAGCTATAAACTTTTCCAAAATGCTTTTGGTAGTATTAACGGTTATGACTAGGAGAATGAGAATAAAAATCACCCTTCTCCCCAGACGGGATGTCTCTAACCCATCGCAGGCCAGCTTCCTCAAAACACTAATCCCAAGCCACTGTTTCGTTCAGCTTGAAATATGTCAATTCGGATCAAAAATTTAGTTTGTTAGGTTTACATTCGACGTTTGAAGAGATATTTCTTTTATAACTAAACTTCTTTCATAAAACGCGATCGAAATTTCTACTAATCCTGTGTTAGCGTTAACTAGTTTTTGAGGAACCGGACCCTGATTGGTGGAACAAGTCGAACGAGTTTACTTTACACAGTTGTAACGGTCGTGATCAAGTTTCAAACCCAACCCTGGGTTACAAGTCAAATACTAAAAACAGCCAGGGGCTGCCCCCCACAGTTAAAGAATCGACCCAAGATGTGAGGTTTCCGTTCAAGTTCCCTTTCTTCGTTGTTTTGTTCATTCACTCATTCACTCACTCATTCATTCATTCATTCATTCATTCATTCATTCATTCATTCATTCATTCATTCATTCATTCATTCATTCATGTTATTTGTATAGTTAGTACTTAATTTCACTCTATAGGACGAATTTCTGCAAGAAATATGTTTTTATATGAGCAAAATAGGCACATTTCACTATAAATTAGTCTTCACCGTTATCAGTTTACATTCCGAATAAACCTTGGTAAACTTTTCTAATCCGTATACATTGCCTATAAAGGAATGGGTCCACACAACGAATTCCCATTAATTGTGCTTAGGATTAGAACCATAGTATTAACCTTGGGAGGGGGGTTGGGGGAGGGTATTTGGGCCTTCCCCAGTAATTTCCGTAGTATCACCCATTTAAATTGAAATTTGACATGGATAATATTTGGCATGTAAGCTCTAAATTATGATCAAAATTGTTGTTGTTAATTGGTTTCCATGGTAACTATGAGTAAAGAACGCACTATCTTGCCGAATTGCCAATTTTGGTTTTTTTTGCCAATTTTCAACTTATCGTGTTAACAAACAGGCGAAACCAAATTGTTTCAGCTATAAATCAATAATAGACCATGCATAAAAAGTTGACTTTAAAAGCGTCTTTCTGTAAAATGTAACCTTACTGGTTACCCCCTCACTTACTCTGCATGGCTATATCACTATATCAGTTTATTAGTGCTCAGCGGACAAACCTTACTGGTTACCCCCTCACTTACCTGGGTATATCACTATATCAGTTTATTAGTGCTCAGTGGCCAAACCTTACTGGTTACCCCCTCACTTACCTGGGTATATCACCATATCAGTTTATTAGTGCTCAGCGACCAAACCTTACTGGTTATCCCCTCACTTCCTAAGACTTCGTTCCATATTTCCAAATAATTACATTTGGGAAGACAGATTATGTGGATATGGCTTCTTTCCTTTTTCCAGATCCATCTGTGAAGTCGCTCTGGTCGAGTCCCTTCAGATGGATAATGAGCTGCGACTGGAGCGACCGTGGAACGCCTGGATCCTAGCCAAGAGAAAGGATTCTGCAGCACCTACGGTTACTCCCGAGTCGGACACCAACCTGACCGTTCCTCGGACCCAAGCTAACTCGAGGAGGAGGTCATTCGAACAGTGGTTTAGCAACAAGGAGTTAGAACAACTCCGCCAGGCGCACGCAAAATCACAAGTCGATGGCGCAAATGAAGCGCTCGGACAGGGTAGGCAGTTTAAAGGCAAATCTTTCGAGGAATGGATGGATGAGAAAAGGAAAGAAATCGAAAGGCAAAGAGAGAAAGAAAAGGAACTTGACGAGTCACACAGGGAGGAGGAAGTGAAGAGACAATGGAGGCGGAAGGAGTCGCAGGTTTGTAAAGGAGGGGGATGTGTAGGAGAGTATGAGGGAATGTAGGGAGGGGAACTTCTCCTCATTACACGAGAGAGTTGCACGGAGGGGAGGAAGACAAGAGCCCTGACAACGGCGACGGAAGGAGTCACTGGTTGGTGAAATATTCCTTCCTGGGTGGAGTGGAGAAGGCAGGACGAGGGTATACATAAGAGAGATGAGAGAGTGTGGGGTGGAGGGATAGAGACTCTGCTCTGCTCATTAAACAAGAAAGACACAGAGAAAGGAAAGGGACAAACAGCAGCGTTAGGATTCACCGGTTGGCGAATTATCCCTTCCAGGGTGGAGTAGGGAGGGGGTAAGTTTGGGAAAATAGGGGCCTGTGAGAAGGAAGCGGACGAGGAGGAGGGGCTTTACTCATTATACAAACTGAGAGTCAACTAGAATTTTTTTCAATTGCAGGTCCGTTATGAAAAGTGGCTTAAAAAGAAAGAAGAGCAGTCCCTAATACAAGAACAACAGCTGTTGGACCAGGCGCGAGACAAACTTGTGAGAATGCGAAAGAAATGGGAGGAAGACGACTTGAAGAAAAAGCAAAATCCTGCTGTTGCGAAAGTTACTGTTTGCAGGACACGAAGCTGTCCGGGCGACGAGAAGCCGACGAATCGCAGGATTTCGCGAAACAGAGTCGGCAGCTTACAGCCGACCCCTCAAACGAGACTGGATCAACTTTAAGGTATTCGCTAAAACAATAATTTTGAATTGCTGTAAATTTTACACTTGAATTTGTTAAACAGTAGACAGAGCCATTAATTGTCACTCCAGCAAGTTGTCTTTAAATCCGCCTTTAATTGCAGCCATGCATGCTCATATCACTATCCAGAAGATTTTACCAGATTTGAATTGTATTGTCTATTATAAATCCACTACTACTCTAGATAAGTAATTATTTTTCTTACAATAATGTAGTACGGCATTTCCGCAAACCCCTTTGAGAGCATATGTACGAATCCGTCACTTTCTGTACAGATTAAAAGAAGTTTATTCGTGCACGTCCCAACTGAGGACGTGGCTCTATAGTATGTATATGCTACACTCAGTTGTATTTTATAAGTCCCTGATGAAGCCAACATATCGGCGAAACGCGTATGAGCAATAAAGAAGTTTAAATAGAACTGCAAGGTCCAGTTGTGTTGCTCTTGAGTCATTTTTTAAATTAAGCAGCAACGATACAAAGGAACTCTGAACATAGCCTGCGCTGCTCGGCCTTCCAGTCAATCGAGGAGGGAGAAACCACGAACGTAGACTCATTCTCGCGACTCTCTCTTCTCGATTGACTGGAACGCCGAGCTACGCAGGCTACTCATAATATAGAATGTAAAAAAGTAAAATTAAAAAGCGTGATGTGATTCAAGCTCAAGAAATAGACGTTCGTACAGGCGTAAGGACGCAGCTTGTGTTTGCTTACTGTGAATATCACTCTTATTCACTTCAGATTGGTTTCTTGTGGAATCAGAGCGCTGTTGGCCTCGGGATGGACGCGGCACCAAACTAGAGAGCCGAGGCATGTACACGTCGTCTTGGTACAGAGGCCAAAGGGACATCACCGAAGTTATATCAGTTGGACACGACAAACTGTAACGTCCCACGTTAACTGCCCTTGTTATTAATTTAAGTCTTCTATAAGCCCTTCTTTGTAATGCATACGAACAACGCTATATGTAATGGTTTTAGGACTACCTGGAGTCCAATTTGGTCTGTAATCATTTCGAGTGATAAACAAAATTTGATGAGGCTGAAGTCCGATCGACCCACGAGAAATGATTGCAGGCAGAATTGGATGACAGGCAGTCCTATTATCAATTTATTATAAAAACAACAATTTGCGAAAATAACTTATTTTCCGAAAAAATAAAATTTACGAGAATGAATAATGGACAGTTCACTGTTTCTTAGTAACAGGCCATGTGAACAACTTGGCCAATCAATCAGTAAGAAGCTGCTCAGTCAAGTGCAACGATTGTCCAATAACAAGGTGTCCAATAACAGCATGCTGTTATCGAACAATGTTCTTGCCTGATTCAGTAGAAAATTGAGTGTGGAATGAGCCAATCAGATTTGAGGAAATTGTTATTTTTATATTAAGTCATGTTATTTTCCTGTGCTCACGTGCCGACCATTATCCATTATTTGACGGTGTTGGACAGCATCATAATAGGTTATGGCGTGACGGTAGTTTCTTATTGGTCCAATCATTTTCTGTTTACATGAAATAATTTTATGATCACTGCTTATAGCGATCTTTGTCCTGCAACTAAAACATGGCCGAGTCGTAAACTGAATGAGAACCAACAGCCGTTAAAAGTAGAAGTCGGTGAACCAAAGTTAGTGTTTGTAATGTTCTTCGATATATAAAAAAATACTTATTGGATTCATCCTGGCCGAGTCGTAAACTGAATGAGAACCAACAGCCGTTAAAAGTAGAAGTCAGTGAACCAAAGTTAGTGTTTGTAATGTTCTTCGATATATAAAAAAATACTTATTGGATTCATCCTCGTTCAATAGGGTGAGATATTCAAGTCTCAACTTGTAATATTAGGCTCGACCTGCGGTCTCGACTTTTAAAAATACCGTTCCATGTTGGGCTTGGACGAATCCCATAAGTGTATAGTATCAGTGATAGTTTTGATTGATTTCTCAGATATTATCTGCTTGTTTCGAAACGGTTCTTATTACTGCTTATACTCCCCCAAAAATAAGTTCCCTTAGCGTTAAAAACTCCTCATAGGATCTTGTACAATAAACCCTTCAACGTGGGATTTATGGTATTGACCGATAGCAGTTACCTTTTGATTCAGTGTAGATTGATCAATGGGAAAACGATGAAGAAATTTCACTGGTACACATATTTTCTACAAATCACATAATGTCTGGGTCATTGCCGGCATACTACTGAATCGTTCCTTTGCCAACCAAGCTGACTGATTTTTACATTATATTTTTAATGGCATAATGTTCAATTCTTTATTGTGATTCGCAACTGTTGACAAGACAAATTATTCATCAACTGCAACGCTAGATATATAAAACAAAATTTAATATATACTTCTGTAAAAAATGTCCCTTTTGTTGATTGAAGGTACCACTTATTTTATATTTGTTCTCGGATGTTAAAGTATAAATGAAATTCAAGTAGTGCCTGTGTTCTGCGGTTTACTTGTTCTTTCGTTTTGAATAAACTTTACTATAAAACTACACCTTTGTTTACTAGAACATATATTTTCACTCTGTTTTTCTTATTTATTCTTAGGTTTTGATTTCACAATGATAAGCGAAAAATAAACAACACAGTAAAGCTCCAATCAATGTGCTCCCGAACACCACCGACGCAAGACTAAAATGTAAGCACAAGAACAAGAACTCTTTTCACTGATAATACGTCTTGACGCAAGAGCAAGCACAAGAGCTTTATCGACATTGCCTGAAAACAGCTAAAAACAGTCTGGACACTTGCAAAAGTGAAGCAAGTTAACCACAAGGGCACGGATCAATACTTTTCCATTTTCTAACGTTGTGTTAATTATTGAACCTCTTTCAGTGAAAACGCATCATGAAGCCAGCACAAGGGATGGTCCAAGTTTCTTTGAAACTTCCTCTGCATAAGCAGGCAACATGCATTAAACATGTTTGTTTTCTCATGTGACACTTCGTTCTCACTGGACGCAGGGAACTTAAGCTTGTTCTTGTTTTCTGCGTTGCTTGTGAAAACCAATAACATAAAATGCGAAACTGTGCATTATTAGAGGCGTCTCAT
>JANSTR010106099.1:0-12148 GCA_025434805.1 Antipathozoanthus remengesaui | reverse complement strand
CGCATTAAAGACAAACAGAATGACAAAATCTGACTAATAGAAAATGAACCAAATACTCTCAAATACTCTCCCGCCAAGAATACACCGCCATCTTCAACATTCATTGAATGTTTTCACTAAATCTCCTCAGACTCCAAACAACAAACATCCTGATGGAAACCATTTAACCTCTAAAATCCAACTTTTATCAACAACATTAATCGTTTAAAGGGACCTCATGTTTCAGCTTAGAATATTTTTTCTTAGTTCTTCTTCTCATACAGATACCGTCTCACGCAGCATCTATAAAGCCTGGGGCATTGGAGTCGGTTCTCCTGGGAAGCATATATTGGGCACGAGTATTTCTTCGGAACACAGTCTGCTCCTGCTTCTTCACACGACCACACCTGACCTAGACACAACAAATTTATAAACAACAAACATAAACTGCAAATGTTGGGAATTAGGCTGGCTGTTTGCTTGTTGGGTTTTTTCATCGTGACAGCTTTTTTTCTCTATTTGTAGGGTAAAATCATTTTAACTGATTGTAATACTGCTTCTCATATGACAGTAAAATATCAGAGAAAGTTAAAACATCAAAAACACTTGACATCGGAAGTTCTATTGCCTTAGAAGAAGACTTTATTGCTTTTGGTTCTCGTTTGTAAGTCAAGCTGAATTGCGAACCTTTAACGGTCATCAACTGCGAAGCAGAAACTAACAGGACGGTGACAAGACAAAGTCGCACAGCAACAATAATGATTGAGTTCAAATCTTATAAGACCTGATCAGGGAACAACACAAAGAGAAATGAGGGAAGTGTGTTGAAATGAATCTACAGGAGTAGATATCAAGTTGTAAAGCTCTGTGCGGACCAGGCAGAAAAAACTTCGAAACTAGCTAAGTAAGCAGAGTTTCTTCACACGCGACGGTCACATATGCTAATAACTGTTATGCGACTGATATGTGACCGTAGGGCTGTTAATTGTTTCGCACCATTCGGGTTCTGTTTTAATTTTCATATTAGGAACAACCAGCACCCATTTATTTCTTTTGTTCTGAATATCTCTTTACATATATAATAGTGCAGCCACCAACAGACCAAGTTTTAAAATGCCCTTGTTTGTAGAATTCTTTTCTTCTACTATCTATTTCAAAAGATATATCAAAAAGGCAAAAATATTACTACAAGAAAGGCACTTTTAAACTTGGTGTTTTTCTCCTCGTATGTGAGAATCGTTTGGACAAAGCGAAATATATGGGGACTGAATATTTTCTGGTGTATTTCCTGATATGAAAATTAAAACAAGAAGAAAACGGTGCGATAAAAAAATTAGCATCCATAAGGTTACATATTGGTGTATTGGCACATGCCAGCGTCTTATGGGGAAAACGCTAATAGAAATTCGGTAAGAGAAAACAATAATGAAACTCGATCCAATGAGATGAATGTATATAAGTATTAAATTATTTTGAATAAATGAAATCAAGATGTCACGTCACGGAAAATTCCATACGTTCGTTTACCTGCAACTCTTGTCTCCTGAATTCTCATCTACGAGCATCACACTTGAGTAAAACTCCCTTGCAAATGTCGTCACTTGACTCTCATAACCCTCCTGCTTGTTTGACCTATGGTCAGCACAGCAGGCGACCGACCCTAGTCCTTATATAAGTTGCTTACCGCTAAAATGACCAAGCTTTGAATTTGCAAGGATGATGGGATATGTTGGTCAACAGAGTTAGAGCGTGTACCAATTTATAGTTTTCAAAGCAAAAAGCGAACCAACCACGGAACGCCAGTGAGAAGATTGTTACAGCGATATTCCAAATATTTCAAAGTGTAACGTGGTACAAATTAATTTGTAACAAATGTTATTGGTGATGTCTTGATTATTCTCCATCACAGGGTGCACATTTTAAAACACTTGTTACAAAATATAGTGTTTAGTTTTCTCAATTCCTGCTTAGGTTTAATGGATGGCCACCATTTCAGTTCTTTCTTACTCCGGCCGTTCAAAAATATTACAGACGAAAGTCTATCTGTGAACGTCTCAGTGCATTTTGTTGTTAAAATATAACCATGTCCCAACCTACACTTACTAACCACTCCTACACTTTCCTTTCCTGTTCCAGGTATGTCTGAATACTTCACCACTAAAACAATTGGTTGCCTTGATACATTTTATAAACACGTGTTCAAGTAGTGTTGGACTTTACCAACACTTGGGAAGAATTTCATAAGCAACTGAGTAGTGTAACATGCCAATTCCTGTGTTTGTCGTGTGATAGCTGAAAGCACGCCTTTTCCCCAGACCAGATTGGCGGATTTTCTCAAGTCACGAAAACATGATTATTTTGATGAATATATTATCATGTTAGGTCAAAGTAGACATAAGACGTACGAATGTTTTCTTATTCATCTAATGAAGTTTACTAGAGAGATCCGCCATAATTCCTGTAGTTTTAGTATGGCTATTACCACAGTTTTGACAGTTTGTGACTTACTATCATTCTATGGACATTACCAAAGATAATGATCTACAAATATATCACATACACTGATCTATTTGAACAAATTGTCCTTGGAATAAGGGTTCCTTTTTCCCTTCCCTTAAATTACTACTTATTAAAAAGACCAGGCAAGAAGTTCGAACATTAAATATATATTTATTTATTGTGTTTCTATCGTTGTGTGAACATATGTCTTTATGTCGTATGTCCGTCTGTCTGGCTTCTGTAGGATTGTTTCGAACAGTGTACATGCTAAAGCTGCTTGCAAATTTCAGGGTATCATTCATAGAACACTGGGTTAATGGGTAACAAATATGAATTACGCATAAACTTAGTAAAAAAAATACAACAATAATTAACATACCCAAGAGTTTTTTGTATCTAACCTGTTTAACAAGCGGCTTCTATACTAGCTATTTCAATGCATTCTGAATTGAAAAAGTTGTCTAATACCACTGAAACTTCAATACATTTGGCATTGCTTCCCATTCTCCTGCTCATTCTGCTGCTCCGAGTCTTTCCAAAATCTGACTTGTGGCAACATTTGCTCTAATATAAGAATGTCACATCGACAAACCGAGTGAGTACATGGATGTATAAAAGTGTCATGTGCTTCTTCTATTGATCGCATCTTCTATAAAGTGATATAAATTTGAGGAGAGAAAACAGTTAATGTGGCGACAACGTATAGACAGATGAAAATACATAAAACAAATCGGAATTATTCAATAATGTGCACAAGTGGAATGCACAAGCTAGAATTACTATTCATATACTTCCCGTCCCTTAAGTGGGTGGAAACCTAACTCGGAAAGATGGTGTTGTTCAGCCCATATAACGACGCACCTCTAGATCCTAGGTCATGTGAAATCCGTTCATACTTTTGAATGGGTTATCCTCGCAGTATTTTAGGTAATCGAGATGCAAAGGTGATTTGTTGTCTATTTTCCAACACATTCTCAGATGATGAGAGATAGAGCTGTTGTATTCATGACACTCCTACAACTAGCTTATGGTAAATTAACGGTGTTTAATCATGGGCGTAATAAAGATTTTTAGAGAGGGGGTCCACTGAACAAATTTACTGATGTAGAAGGGAGTGGGGGATGAGTGGACGCTTACTCGGTGAAAAAGTAATAAAAGTTAGAAGTATAAAAATAATTCGATTAGGATTATTCTAATAGGATTTCTTCTGAAATTTAAGGCAGGCTTTCCTTTTCTTGACGTTCAAAAGGGGGTCATTCGCACCTGATACCCCCCCCCCCCTTCACAACGCCTCTGTTAATAAACGCGAATTTTAAAAAGATTAAGTTAATTAAATGTGTAGGAAAACCTACCTTTTATTGGTTTGTCAACGTGCATCGTCAATCTCTACTCACACTATTGTTTTGGAAGGGCTAATTGGTATTCCGATATCGCAAACATGTGATCGATAAGGAAACAATAGTAATTTGATTTCCTCTTCCGAAACGTCAGATCATAAGAGAGGCAGAGACAGGAAACACTGAACATTCATCTCAATTATTGCTTTCAGCAAGTTTCATCAATTCTTTATTCTAAGAAAAATGTGTGGTGTTGTTCTTAATCTAGGGTGTGATTAGGGGATGGATTTCGTTTTTATTGCCTGTGGGTGGTAACACTTGTGTCGATTTGTTTTCAGCACAAACGTAATCCGAAACACAAAGAGATAGCAAATAAATAATAAATAAGCAACAGTTTGGTATCGTTGACGATGTACGATCGATAATCCTTGAACGACAAAGTAGACATTTGCTTTCACTGTCGCGTACAGTAGCCTTGGTACACAAATAGACCCTCATAACTGCATATTACGTTCGGTAGACTAAAGAGCAACACAAGATAAAATATTAACTTTTGTTTTACTAACATTATTAAAATCGAGGGTTAGAATTGGGGGAGCAGAGTAACGGTGATAACAGCAAATTACGTAACCTGAGCAGTTTAGCATCATATTGGTGTTCAATATATATTTCCAGTATGGAATGGAATGGATTAAGACTATTTAAGCAATCAAATAGAGCTGTTAGCTATTGGTCGGTTCAGCAGCACTTCAGTTTACTTGCTTTCAGTTTCGATAGCAATCCCTAACGAAATCCAAGATACACATTTTCTGAAACCATTCCCTTTTTTTATCTGAAATATCTAAATCCATGCCATTGGTTATTAAACTAAGGTTTAATCAATTTAATAGATATTTCTGGGACGAAAACTACGTTAGCTTTGGTTCTTATTGGGCCGTCAAGTGAAGCGAAGTGGAGCTGAAATGCACAGGCCAGATAAATTTCCTCGAACAACAAGTACTGGAGACATTGCAGAAAGCGCAAATTCCCTATAGAAAGGACTATTTGATCGTACGAAAGCAGCAGTAAAGTAACGTATACTGTCGATCAAAAGTGGAATTAACTTAACAAAACACGTGTTCAACAGGTGTTCAATATTGTCTTCATCGCAGCCTCAGAAAGGGGCCTATATGTTTAAATCAGATTCAAATAAGTTTGCGCCTTGTTAAAAATCAAATACATACATTTATCATAGCTCTAACTCACTTTGTGTTATATACTTTGATTTTCCTATTAAGCTGCAGACTCTCTGTGTGTCTGTTAGCCACGCACGGGCAATTTCGTTCAATATGTCTGTGCTATTGTTCTTTGTTGTGAGTAAATGTAAAGAGTAAAAATAGCATCACCTTTACATTCTGTGCGTTTTAAATATATACCCAGTATTTTAGTATGTGCATGTCTCTTGGGATGTATTAAGATCATTCAAGCAGTCAAATATTTGTTAGTTTCTCTGTTTGAACAGCACCTCAATTTACTTGTCCTCAGCTTTGTATTTGAATCCTACTTATGCCCTTTACTGAAATTGAAATATTGAAGTTTTGGATATTTTGTCCTCGTTAAAAAAAGTGAGGAAAGGGTTCTGAAACAATTTCTCGGTATCTGAAAAACAAGAAATCTATTTCTTGACATTGAACCTTGAATCCAAATAGCATACATCACGAGATATATATTTCCGGAGTGTTACAAGTACTTTGGCTTTTGTATGGTCCTTGCATGGAGGCCGGGGCAATAGACACAATTTCCGCGTGAAGATCCATGGCAGACAATAAGTATATGACAGAAAAGGAGTTTCCCGAAGAAACCGATCAGGTCCGCTGTTTCTATTACTGGTTCAACTTCACAAGCTAGTTTAGAGTAAAAGTTGCCAAAAGAAACGGATGTTGTCCAGGCTTTTACAAAATATTTTCAGCCAGCTTTCTGGTGCAGTTACCTGTTTCTCAATTGACCTAATGGCACAAGAATGGAAGCTAAAAGAATAAGTAGCGTTTTGAGTGAATTTCAGTGTAACCGGCATATTTCATGACATCCTCGTCCTCTTTACAGGTTGGATGTACATATACCATAACTTTAAAAGTGTACCAATAGTGCCACAGGACCACAAGGCATGTATCATATATGCAGTGCGTGAAGTGATGAAGATTGAGATTTTTCTCAGATCTTCAAAATACCAGTAAAGACGCATAAGCATTATGGCAGTTCTAGTGGGAGCAAGCTAAGAAAGACCAGCTATTGGTGGAACACGCTGCATGCTGATCGTGGTCACTTAGAGGTAATCGTGTCTAGTATGGCGGTTGAAAAATCCCCAAGAGCAATCTGTGTTACATAGATAAAGTAAAGAACTTACTATATCACTGTGTTACTACTGACGGTTACAGTAACTGTGACTGCATCCCAGCACAGCACGAAATGGCAATATTTTAAAACCTCTACATTTGGTAGACTTATATTGAAATTTCTAGCTATGCAGGAAATTATAAACATCCTGGTCGACTGTGGAGAGATTGGGAAATTTGAAAAAAAAATATGTATCCATAATACAATACTGTCTGCCAGTGATACATTATTAGCAATCCGGCATCATAAGATGAACTGCACCTCATTTTACCTACACTACCCATACAAATACACACAACAACGGTGTAGATACAGGGGCCTGTAGGTCAGCAAGAACCTCAGTGCTGGTTTATTAGAATCTGCGCATCTTGCGATCGTAACTAGAGCAATGTCTCAATTCAAATGTTACATATTGAAGCACCATCTCAAACGGATGATAGTTTTACAAAAGCTCTTCTTTACATTCATTCCGAACACAGTCAAAGTAAAACCTAGTACGACATCGCCGGATACGAAAACCCAAACCACTTTGTGGATAAAGGGAACGTATACCCCCACCTGGTGGTAGACCACCTGCGATGCCGCCAACTCTGGGGGCTGAGGTCTGAAAATGCAACAATGGATGAAGCGTACTAATTGTGATAAATTTAGGTAGTTGAAGGAGTGCTGAACCTAGACTGAATAATACATACAAATCCACGACTATATATACGGTCTAATCACTACCCATAATTCCTCCGGACTCTGGCCCAGTCTTCTGGTCCGTGCCGGTAAAATAACTATTTCTTCCAATTCCGTACACTACACTGTCAGAAATACCATTTTTTGTAAGGTAGACCTCAGATGTTAGATTGACAGTTTGTTTTTTGTAAATTTCGTTAGTAATGAGAATTTGATGGTTGTTTCCTTCTAAATTCCAGGATATGGACTTTGTGAAGTTTATTATCAGTTGTTTCACAACTTACTTCCCTAGCACATTAGGTAAGCTGTAAGTATCGTATCTAACTGAATGAGATCATCCAGGGCCCGGTTCCACAAAACCCCGGTAAACCTGACCAATCCAGGATTAAATCCAAACCCATGGTTTCCTTCAGTTCAAAATATGTCGATTTGGATCGCAAATGCTGCATTAGTCGATTGGATTTCCGCTCGACTTTAGAAAAAAATTCTTTTAAATCTTTTTATAACTGACTAAACCCAGTCCATAGTACTCGATCCGAATATTTATTGATTCTGGATTATTGAAGAACTGGGCCCAGGTGATCGGCTGTTGTACACGAGGAACACCTGGCTTAATAAATCGTGTGGCACTATCCCAGAACACTTCTCAAAATGGCTGCCATTCAGGATAGCATGTGCAGGTTGACTAACACGTTACAAATTTGCGTGGAGTGCAGCTTTTAAACACGAAGACGCACTATAAAAGGGCATGTACCTTAGGTACACCTCGCTCAGTTGTCAATCAAACTTAGAGCCAATAGGAGGCCTATCCGCGAGCTCCAGCTGGAGGAGAAAAAATAAGCAACGAAAGTTTTGTATATTTTACTTCCGAGAAAATAAATTTTGCGAGGAAATGCAGCCGAGGGACGTGATCGAGGTTTGCGGTCAATTTTAAAATTTTATCTGGTTTTGTAATAGTTCGAGTTCTACGGGGGCGGAGCTTAATTTCCTTTTTTTGCGCGTCTTCTTGTTTCAAACACCAGTTGCAACCGAAGAAAACTGGGTTGAATTACAACGTCAAAAAACAATAAAACATGAGCAAGCTTAGAATTTACCGTGTTTCTAGATGGAAATTTCTGTATTAAAACGACCCTTTGTGTAAATCTTATGTAAAGTGTTTCATGACGTAGTTTATTGATGTAAACTAAGGTAGAATTGCATTCACAATGAGTTCCAATTCGGTTCCCTCTTGTCATTCTCTTTTATTTATTGTAAGATTTCTAATATTTTGTTCTTAATTAAAGATGAAGGTAACCGTTGGCGATCCTGAACAAATGTTATTTAGAATGAGTAATGAAGGCATTTAATGTTCTTCATTTAGTATTTATTCATTGTTTTCATCTTTTCAATAGCGTGGCTGATTGTTCTTGAAATGCCTTGGATATTGTCAGGTTTGTATTTGATGTATTTGAGAAGTGAAACCCAAATAAAGAAAACTTTATCACCGCGCAATGCATTATGGTAAATGTGCCAAAAATGTGAATTGTCAATACATTGGAACCTTGATTTTACGATACGCGATCTAACGATATTCTCGATTTTACGATAACGTTTTTTAGCTTTCTCCCGACAAAAATACAGTAAAATGTATGAAAAAAGACCTCGATCTAACGATACCTCGATTTTACGATACTTTTTTCTTCTTCCGAGGCCTATCGTAAAATCCAGGATCCGCTGTACCGACATTGTTTGATTAAAAATAAGATGGCCGCCCACATGAACAGAGATGAACAGGCTGGTCTAGTGGAAAGTGAAAGATCGTCTCTACGAATCTATTGCCTAATTTCAAGTGTTCGCAAATGCAGTCAATTCTATCCACCATGAAATATGGCTTTCAGTTGGACTGGCTGTTGCCAAAAACTGAAGTCAAAATGATTGGTACAGTAAACCATTTGTATGTATCCTTCTCCCGGGCCCATGAATGAAAATTGGCAGCGGGTTTGGCTACTTGGAGCTGTTCAGGAGCACTTATTAATTATCAGATCAAATCAATTTATTTACTCTTCTGTAAGTGATGCATTTCTCGAAAAACACCAGTACAAAACTAACACTGTGAAATATTTGGCCGACGGAATATCTATCGGTAGGAGAAGAATGATAAATAACTGAGTTTCAGTATTCAACAGCACAATAAAATCAGCATTGCGTTTGAAACGCTATTTCAGAAATTCAGTAAGAATTGGAGCTATCTTGTTTTTGGTACGTTTTACCACAATGCATTGCATGGCGCCATCTGTTGCGTTCGGCAGATTGTTACTTTATCATTAGAGAACTTTTGAGAAACGATGACGTGAACGTCAACTAGAGCAGTTGTTCGAGTTTAAGTTACCGGTTTCTTGATCATTTAACTCATTTAACTTTAGATTAAAATATTGTAGTCCCTGACCGTAAGAATTAATGCCATTTTCCACTTGTATCTTTACCCTTTTTGCTAAACGAGTGCTGGTAACTTAGAGCGCTTTCAGTCAGTTACACTCACGTGTTTTTCCCTGGTATCACCATCTTATTTTGTCGGTCAGTTGGCAGAGCGACGGTGCTCTGTTCCGGAGGGTCGTAGTTTCAAATCCCAACAGGGTCAAAGATTTTTCTTTTTCTCCGTGTGAGCTCATTTCCTTTCTGCATTTACCAACATCTTGGGAGTGATGGCGTCCGTATGAGTTTATACTCTTGAGAATCTTGTTTGACAATTATTATCCTGGTCATATCTCTGGCATCAAATGGATTGGGAATATATATTCACGCATGTTTTTAATCTTCATGTTCGTGGTTATTTTTATAATTTAGCTGCATGGAAAATTGTTAAGTCGTGGCTTAGTCCCCAAGCAGTTAACAAGATCAAGTGAGTGCTCCTAATTTTTTTATTATATAATTTATAATCACGTAATTGTTAGATTTTTCCCGCTCGCCGTGCAAAGCCATTTTTTAGCAAAAGAGCGGGAAAATGTGATGTAAGCGCGTGCGTGCACCCATCGGTAAATGGATTATATTTTCCTGCCAATGAGAGGACCTTATACCCCTCTAGCTGTTTTATAAGGCTTTTGAAGCATGGCACTGTTACAGATTTCATGATCTTGCTTGTTGTATTGGGTATCCAGAAACGTTATCCCTTCCAGTCCATTGACACTTCCTTCGCACTCCAACTCGTATCAAAGCTCCTGTTGACTTGTGAACTTGTGAATTCTCGCTAGAATTCAGTTTTGTACATAATTTAGAGAAAACATATAAATGGCTTTATTACTAATTTGTGACATTCATTTAAGTTAGGAATACATAAATATAATATACAAGAATAGTTAAGAGTTACTCAGAACATAGATAATTGGGTGGAGTGGTTGGGAAGGCCAGCAAACTTCAAAGGCCCTGAAGCGAAACTGGGTTGGATGTTGAGATGGACTATCACGTGATATTGACAGTGCACAATCTTTTGTTTTGTGCTCATCTTATATGCAAGTTTTTTTATACAGTTGGATCTTACTGGCTGAATTTTGGTAATTATGAACCGTGTCAGTGCACATACAAAAGGATTCCTTTGAAAACACGAACAAGAAGATAGTACAAAGATAAGGTGCTAGGTTTCCAAACCATTCCACTCTATAAACTATGCTCAGAATAACTGGAAAGATAAAGAAGCCTGACTAACTTCAGTAGTTAAATCTATTCATTGTATAGTATGGCAGTAAAGCTAACATGCTGCAAAATAACTATGGTTGAACAATTAATAAATGAAAATAAGTAGATAAAAGGAAAAAATCTACAAATGAGTCTCCAATTCAATGGTTACTATTAATTCGAAAAAATTGAATAGTGTCAACGAGAAGGGTGTAAGCATTACGGGTTCTACATGGAAGATGCTGTGCGCGTATGGTGAGTATTGACCAATCCAGAAACGAAAATAGTACTGGAACTGTCCACCCAAACGATCCCAGAAAGCAACGCTACAAGTACTAATTTTAGATCAACGAACAATACACAGTCATTAGTGGGTAGATTCAGATAATATATTTTCCTAATCGTATTGTTTCTTGGATAAAATAAAATCATGCTTATTGTGCAAAACAAGAACGTTCGGAGGATTGTTAATGATAGATTATCTGAAACACTCAGTTGAGCACTGCCTTCTGGGACCGTTTGGGTGGACAGACCCAGTCCTATTTTCGTTTGTGGATCTGTCAACAAAGCATTTTTGTTTAACGAGGGTAACACGTGACAGTAATACAACTGACAAACCTGTGGCCCTCGGTGTGTCTTTTACCCCCTCTCTGTGCTCCGTTTTACGGGTATTTAAAGATCAATGGTAGAACTACATTATTGACGTTGCTGAGTCAACGCCCGAAGAGACTTATTGATTAGCATCGTTTTGGTTTTTAGGTTTGTTAATAAAACAGAACTGCTGGAGTATGTGAGTGTAGATAACCTTCTTGTGTCAATGGGAGGAACGGTGAGTTAGTCACATTAAGTTAGATGTTTGTCTGGAAATGACACAAATGCTAACTTGTGTAGATATTGGTCGAAAATATGTAGAGTTTGCTTTAATACAAATTGTAGTGAAAAGCGGTATGTATGGAATTGCACTAGTGCGTATTCAGCTTAGAACTGCACTCAACTTGGGTCGCCCGCGCGCACCCTCAAACTTTCCCGCCAAAAGTTGTGGTTCACCAGTCGGTTGACAGAGTACTGAAATGGTTTCGCGCGCTCGCTTTAAATTTCCAGGTTAGCAAAAGTCGGTCCAAGTTTGTATATACACTCATTAACTTAACTTGTGAGATTCATTCCTGCTATGCGATTCAAGGAAAATTGACTGCCTGACTCGGGTATTCCTTGTTAAATTTCACGAGAAAAATAATATTGCACGAATACCCTCGTCAGGGCAATGAATTTTCCTACAGAATTACGACGTTTTAAAAGTAATGAATAAGCATGGAATAACCGCGAAGAAGTCCCTACGGACTTTGTTGTAAATTGTAGCTCCAGTGGCAATGACGCACGGCTCAAACTTGCTCTCTCAAGAGCATTTTATACCGACCTGTACGAAGGATCCTGTATGCGATGGATTAAGGCCCGTGCAAACGAACATTGTTGGGAAATGTTGGCGATAGTGTTTAAACGCCTCGCAATATGTTGGGCAATGTTGGGTGTAAGTTGATACCGCAGTGGCAGTGGTATATCAGGGTTCTCCAGAAGGGCCGGCGACCGGCGATTTTCTCCGTGTACTAAACTATATTACGCCGGCTACAAGTTTT
>JANSTR010105988.1:0-12152 GCA_025434805.1 Antipathozoanthus remengesaui | reverse complement strand
ATATTGTTTTTACATCTAGTATTATAATCATGTTTATCTCTATTGAATTCTATATTAAAACGATGTGAAAATAAGTTTAGACATTTATACATAAAAGTTGCCCTATCCACTTCATATGGGTGGGGGTGTGCCGCCCATATTGTAGGTACCCTGACCCTGTTTATGACAAAAAAATTGGGTATTTCAATACCCTGTTTATGACATGAAGTATAAAACACACCATGTTTATGACAAATTAAAATAATTTTTATCTTTGCTATTAATCAAGAATTTTACATTTGTAATTATTTTTGGATTACTGCCCTTCTTGAGTCAGCTGCAACATCAAACACTAAACTGGCAAGTTCGCCTTTTCATAAAGTGTTATAATATCCTGTCTATGACATATCAACGCTGTCTATGACAGTTACAGAGGCCGAAAGTGTACCCTGTTTATGATTTGCTGCTAAAAACCCATACCCTATTTATGAATTTTGGTAAAAAAAGTAGACCCTATCAGGTAGCACATACCCGTATAGTCCATATGTAGGAGTAACCCCCCCCTCCACCCCCTACCCTTGGGGATCCATTATATGCCAGTCAAAGCCAAAAGCAAACATGCAGCTGGACTGGGAATTTTGACCAAAACTCCCCAAGATATCGGTTAAATGCCAAACCCATTTATATCAGTTTTTTGAAATGTTGGTTGAATATTTAAAAACTTAAAAAACATAATTACGTTTATAGTGAGGTGTTTCTCTATATATTTGAGAAGTCAACATACAAAATAATGAAATGAACTCTGGTTTGCTTACTGCAAACAGTAATTTGACCAGAAAGGTCAGTCCTTCCTTGAAGTTAGAAATTTGTAATAGGTAATAAAGTATACTCAGATTGCTACAATATAGTGTACATGTATGCATGCACTCATGACACATCGTGAATGTTGATGCATGCAAACATGTACTGACTTTGTGAGTTTTTCTAGTTTTTCTCCAGTGTCATATTGCCTGAAGTTATAATTAGGGGCTCAATTGAACTTAACTCGGGTGTGGAAATTTATGCCATAATGATGGCTGTAAAACTGAAGTCAAGCCCTCATCCTCAAGCCCTCTAATGTAGTGACTCCAAAGTTTTTTAAAGCAGTCACATGCACACTTAGGTTGAGTAACATGATCAACTTTGGTTTGTGTTGTTCACAGAAAATGATAATTAGTCTTAACCTCATAAAATGGACTCAATCAGTAACACCTGTCAAGTCACCCTGTGGTCATGTTTCAATACTAGGAGCAAATTACCACAAAAATTCAAATTACCGCAAAAATTCATTCAAAAATTGAGGTGTGACCTTTGACCCTTCAGGTGGTATGCTAACAGTTAAACTGGATGTTAAAGATCTTCAGTTTGAGCAGATGAATCCATTTGATGGAACGACTGCCTATGCACAGAACAAGAGACAGCAAGTTGTGATAACAGAGAAGTGGGCACAACAACACCCAAACATCTACTTTGCCACCATGCATCCAGGTTTGTTATAACTGGGACAGTACATGACTACATCATATTATTTAAAATAGTAACCAGGGCATCTGGCAGGATGCAGTGTGTGGAATTGCAGCCAGAAATATGAATATGAAATAATGAAAACATTGAAGAAAACACACTTCATTGATTTATTTCCACGTTTACAATATTGTACGTTCCACCAGGCATTCCCTACATCAACTGATTCTGTCTGGGCTCCAGCCTGACTTATATTTGTATATAAGCTTATTTCTTCAGCCAATCATTTTTATCATTAATATTACACTAGAAAGATCCATTACAGTAATTTTCTGTTGTTTACCATAGATAAATTAATACCTAAATCTTGTACTGTCTACAGTGAAAACTTTTAATTCTTTCAGCAACAATTTTATCAGTATTTAGTTACTTATAAATTTCCCCATAATTTGCCATTTTTCCTGTGTAATTGATCATTTCTTCTGGCTTCAAAGTTCCACATTATATATATATGCAATTTGTTCCTTTAATTCCTGTCAGAGGCCCTGAGTAATTACTAATTAATACCAGTGAGATATAACAGTTCATTTGTTTCAACAGGTTGGGCAGATACACCAGCTGTTCAGACTTCTATGCCCGATTTCCATCGTCGCATGAAGAATTCTCTGCGCACTGCAGCCCAGGGGGCAGATACATTGATTTGGTTGTGTATTGTACAAGATGTCAGTAAATCTGGCTCATTTTTCCAAGACAGGAAAGCAGTGGCCATTCATCTTCCACTGGCATGGAGTAAGTCTTCACCTGAAGAAGACAACAGTCTGATGGAACAGCTAGTGGAAATGTCCAAAAAGTTTACAGAAAAATCCTAAGGCTTTGCTCTCATTATATTAGCATTTGTAGATATTAATATTATTAAGAATATATAACTTGCATACAATATTTAGTTTAGGGTGTTAAATGCTTTATTTAAAATAAAGATAAAAATAGACTACGGTAAATCATGTTCTTGCTATATATGTGAATCGCTATATGTATGCTGTATAACCGCTCAGCCCCAAACTTGTATGACATGAGATGTACCAATATTTCCTGGAGTGTTACAGGCCAGGTTAAAAAGTCTTAGATTTTTTATTTTGTAGTTTGAAGGCTTTCAAAATTTATCCTTGAGGTCCTTAATTTTATTCAAAGAAATTAAGTGTTTCTCATAGCCTGCATGCATAGCTGTCTAATGCTTTGGGGACAGAAAAGTTGGAAATTCTATAGCACCAAACTCGAGTGAATGCTGATTTATCCACCCAAGCAAGACCACCAGCTATATATGTACAGTAGGCTACATTTTTCATGGTTAAGGAGGATTGTTTGGATGTAGGCAGTTTAGTTGTTACTATACTAGTGATCGATCTGCTGCAGATGGTCTTACCCTTCTTGTTTTATATATGTGCTTAGCATATATTGCTAGAACTATTGATACATGTTATACACTGGCCTGTAAGTTTTTGAATCTGAGTCTTAAAAGGTCTTGAAGTTTGTACTTAAGGTAAATAGTTTCAGGAACCTTGTATTAAAACATAATGCTTAAATTCATCTTTAGTTGTAAATTTGTTGTTTGTTTTATTCTCACAATAAAAAGAAAATGCATTTTCAGGGTTTTCAGTAGAATTGTTTAAGAGGAGTCCCAGGGACCCCTTCATTTTGGAATTAGGGGTCCCAAACAAATGTTAAGCTTGCATAATGTAAGGATATTAATAAATTCCCTGACTCAGGTAAAAGATGCTGTACCATACTTTATATACTGTATTAATTCGAATTAGCACCCTCTGTGGAATAAGTACCCCTCTCGAAAAAGTGCCCCCCTAAAACGACCAAACATTAAGTAAGCACTCCACTTCAAATAAGTGCCCCCCCTCCTCCACCCCCAAAGAAAAGTACTAGAATCACTGTAAAGTCGCATAAGATCGAAAACCAATAAGTGATCAGAGTGAATGCTAAGGCGATAGAACAAGACTGTCGATGGTCACTGTTGGTCTTGCTAGACTGTATACTGTATATCACGTGTTCTAGACTGTATTTGTTAGACTATATTGTGTGAATACTAGAATCAAGACTTGTATTTGATATGCTTCTACTTAGAACTTGTTAAAAAATGTTTTATTGGACAGTATCGTCATGTTGCACTTTGTTGTGTAATGAAAGATACCACTAAATTTGCTCCAGATTAGAATGTCTTTGCGACTAAAATGGTGAAAATTTAATAAGCGCTCTCCCTCGAATAAGTGCCCCTCTCGAATAAGCTCCCCTCTCGAATAAGCGTCCCCCCCCCAAAAAAAAAAAACCAAAAATTAAATAAGCGCCCCGGGCGCTTATTCGAATAAATACGGTACGTTTTCGTTTGTATCCGCATACACTTAACTTGAACCCTGATAACTCGAACCCTCGGTAATATAACTCGAATTCCCCGCTAACTCGAAGCAAGACTGATTTAATTCCCTAGGATTTGCTTCATATATTTACTGTAATTTTAACCCCTATAACTCAAAACCCCTAAAACTTGAAACCCCGCTAACTTGAAGCGATTTTTATTTCCCTTCAGTAAGTCGTAACTGAACCGTAACCAAATGTGACAATAACGTCCTCACTTCCGAATCTGAGGAGCTATCGGACCAAGACATATTTGTGCTTGACACATACAGTTTGGTTTTAAACAATGAATTTGTCCACTTTAAGTCCGGCATTGAGAAGCTGTGCAACATTACTGACAAAAACAGAATGGCTGCTAAACACCAGGGATTTTTGGCAGATCTAGATTTTTTGATACGTTTAGACTTTCCGTCGAATTTGACGTCACTATATATGCCAGGTGAATGCGCATATAACCAAAATGACGTCACGCCATGTATATATGTCAGCGTTTTCGAGCATTTTATTGTGGACGATTGAATATACTATGAAAACGATAGTGTGAACGCGGATCAGTCAATGCGTTTTTGGTGAAGCGAAAACGAATAGATTTGAAAACGTATTAGTGTCGACGGGCCCTAAGAGTTACACAACTTGTAAATTTCATACAAAATATATCTGGCCAGGGACTGCATGTTTCTAAACCCAAAAGGACGAATTAATCACTTATTAATAAAAAGTTATTATCAAAAGTGAAGTAACATTAAATGTGCCATTCTAGGCTGTTCCTGGACCAGGCAAGTACGATATTAGGAGTCAGTTTGTGAAGAATGCACCCACAGTGGTGTCGCAGGATGAGCCAGTCGTGAATGCTCCATTCGGAACACAGGCAAAGGTAAGAAACTTTATATTTAATTTGATATAAAAAAGGACAATTCGTGAAGTACACCAGTCGCCATGTTTTCCAGGAACTGAATGCATTGAAAGTTGATGAAGTGATCAATTATAGTGAGATTCCTTTTTCTGTATGCGTATTTAACGTAACAATGTACACACAATGTGTACTAGTTTAGCTAACCTTACAGCTTGGTTTTCACGAGCGACGTAAGGAACAGGGTAGTAAAGAGATGTTGCGCGATTGGCCTAAGAATCGTCGCGTGATTCGTGAAAAGGGGCAAAATCGAGTCGTGATGCGTGAAATATGTTGCCAGTGTGATATTTGCTCAATTTACTTGTCATGATGGGTGATTTTTTCTCCAAAACCGCGTGAAAAATTATATCAAGGGTTTTCGACATTTTTAAAATTTGAAAAGCTGACAAAGTGAGCTGTTATTTGGAATGCTGAACAGTGAAGTGGAAATACATCAAAACACGTGTACGTGAAATTCGCAAAAAAAATACGTGATTCGTGAAAACATCTAAAATTGGCACGTGATTAAGACCCCCTCTTTACCTCCCTGAAGGAACAGAAGCACAAGTGGAGTATAAAACTTTTCCATACAAACACTGTAAAATGGAGTTCTTATGTTCAGTGCTTGCGCTTTCGTTCCTTTCGTTAACCAAGTTTACAATAACAAATTTTGGCTAGCATGCATTGTCGTGCATCTGAGTATCCATCCAATAAACTGATACCTGGTTCAATTGTTTACCAAAAGATATACATGTATGATATATATTCCTCTTGCAGCGCTTTGCAGATTCCACGACTGGCACGCCAGCACCAGGAACATATAATGACCCAAGAAATGCCCTGGAATCACTCAAAAGGTATTGAGCTTATTATGAATTTGAGGTATGTTTAAAATGTTATTGTTTAATCTGACGGTTTATAAATAGCTCCTATTGGCTGAGTGCGAGGTCCGAAAAGTAAGTTATGGACCAAGTTTGTTGCCTTCCTTTTATGGCCCAAGCGTGGAGCACGCGGGCCATAAAAATGTCATATGATATAAGAGAAGGAAAAAGCGAGGATCCATAGCTTACCGTACGGACAAAGCAAACGAGGCTAATAAGATGTTTATTAATAAAACTGTAGGAGCGATCTGTGCTCATAATTTTCTAAAATACGTTTAAAACAGATCTTTTTTTTAAACGTATTTTAGAAAAAAAAAAGATGTTTATTATATGGATTTGTTGAAGAGTATAGACAAACGCTGTAAATGGCGGCCGCTCGAAGTCTAGAAGTTGAGGTTTCAACGGACCTGAAATTGACCAATCACAACTCGCGAAATCAACCAGCCACACAATAATAAGTAAATATAGGCTGTGTTAAAATTCTTAGTATAGAAATATATTTTGGTTGTTTCTCAACAGAACAACAGGGCTAAAGCGCAGTCCATTTGGCCAAACATCAGTCAGGTTTCATGGTGAACACCACGTCAAGAAAACTCCAGGTTTGTCTAATTTTGATTTATGTACTCACAACTTCAAAACCGTGAGATTTCAAAGAATAAAATATTTGTATAGGCAATAGCATGGTTTGTAGTGATATTTGGCATAAATACCACGAGTGATATTTCAAAGTTGGTCTACGTTTGACACTGTCACGGGAAACTGGCTCTCGAGAGCACGTCACTTAATGGCGGGAAACTAGCTGACGAACGCACGCCACTTAATGGCGGGAAACTAGCTGGCGAACGCACGTCACTTAATGGCGGGAAACTAGCTGGCGAACGCACGTCACTTAATGGCGGGAAACTAGCTGGCGAACGCACGCCACTTAATGGCGTCACATGTGCGTAAATTACGCTGAAATACCACTGCTCTCGACCAATGAAATTGCTGAAATTTCTCAGGTAATGGTATGTTCTTAGTAATTAATATTTTTATGAAGTTTTCAAAGTGCTTGATGATTGTATACAGATTAAGATATATAGCCTGACAGGTATTTGACATCTTCTGTTTTTGCTGCTTCATACAGGGCCAGGGACGTACAACATAACTGACATGACAACTGAAGCCCTAAGGAGAGCCCAGTAAGTATACAATTATGATACCCACCCCCATCCTCACCTTTTTTATCAACTCTCCTCCCTCCCCCATTAACATTGCCATGCACCCAGGAAAGCAGCTGCAAACGCTAATGAATTAAGACATCGAAACAGAAGTTGGTAGCCAAAATATGTAATTTCAAAACAAACTGGTGAAAAGTATTTATTTGGTGTATGATATCACTATATCCGATATCATGACACAAACCTCTATATTTTGACCTGGGTGACCAACACTTCCCTTGAACTGTCAAGGCAGCGGATTGTGGGAGCAGGTGTTCATTCTAACATCTAACCAATAGCTCATTTAATTTATTTTTCTCGAATTGTAATTGTTCTGTTTGAGCTAGTTAGACACGAATGTCTGCACACTTGTCCGAAGAAATTGGTTTAAATGCCTTGAGCAGGACTCGAACCCGCGTCTCCTTGGTCACTAGTCAGGTGTCCAACCATCTGTGTTGCCAGCATGGTGAGTCCTGATGGTGCAGTGGATAGCACACCTGACTAATGACCAAGGAGATGCGGGTTCGAGGCCTGCTCAGGGCATTTAAACCAATTTTTTCGGACAAGTGTGCAGACATTCGTGTCTAACTAGCTCAAACAGAACAATTACAATTCGAAATAATTATCCCAGAAGCTAGTCCACACAATCGAAAACTTTGTAGCTATTTTCTTTTTCATATATATATTAACGTAAACCCATTGTTTGTGGAGTGTAGAAAGCTTGAGGAAACATTTCAAATTATATATCATTTATAATAACGTTACCCGCTCCTCACGCAGTCTTGAAAGCTCGAGGAAAGGTGGATTTGGTACAACCTCTAGCAGGATCGCACCTATGACTCGACGACATGAACATCAGTTACCAGGTAAGCTATAGCCAACCTCGACAGGTTGATGTGTGTATTCATTTGTAGGTGGGTGTATGTGACAGTGTGTGATTGTGTCGTGCTTCTGTGTGGTTGTTTCGCGTGGAATGGGTCGAGGCATAAATAAGTTGTCAAAGTACATGCGAGACTAATTTGCTACCATTCAAGTATCAACGCTCCTAGAATGCAAATCCTTATTAAACTGAAGTCATTGTGTGGGCACCAATAATAAGGAAATAGGAAGGCATCACACATTATTTGATAATTGCATATTTAACAGCTTAAAAAGCAAACACTGTGTTATTAGTTACCAGAAGACAGTATCTGTCCCATTGCCATTGCATTCTGGGTCTTATACATAACAACCATTTTCGCAGTTCCTGAAACATAATCACGTTTTAGACTGTCGACAAGCCTAAGGCTAATGCCAACTTGATGACACTGATCGGGATAATTCTAACACTTATGTTTGGTTTTCACGATCGAGCAACATATAAAGAACGGAAGTACAAACGGAGCATAAGAACTCTTCCATACAAACACAATAAAACGGAGAAGAACGGAAGGTTTTTATCTGTTACGTTCCGTCTGCGTTTTACAGTGTTTGCATCTTTGCTCCGCTTGCGCTTCCGTTCCTTACGTTGCTCGAGAAAACCAAGCTTTAGTTGGGGGGGGGGGTAAATTTTATCAATTCCAAGTCAATCTTCGCCTCGATGTCGTGTTCCAAATCCAATATAACACCGTAGAATTCGGATTATAATGGACCCCATTATTTCCGATTTAGCAGGCCAAAGGGTCCGTTACTTTCGGGTAGCCATTACTTTTAGACGCTTAGGAAACGTTTGTAATTCACGGCAGTGGTTTTACACACAGAGGACGCATAACAGACATGCATAAAAATGGTTATTCATGTTGTGTGTTGGCTATGGTATTCATTATCGGGGCCCCGGGCCATAACTTTCGGGAGGGGGGCGTTTCTTCCAGGGTTTAACCCTATCTAGCCCGGGGGCAGATTCCGCCCCCCGATAGATTTGGAATACGATGCAGTAAGAAGCTGAAATTTCACGACTTGTCCTAAAATTTTATTGGGAATATTTTCATATATCGTTGTGATGTAGTTAATACTGTTGCCATTGTAACCACAATTTCAAAAGTCGCTTTTTCCATTTTTTCAAAATTATCTTGTTTTAGTTGCTTATGTACAATGCAATGACAATTTTGGAAGTCTATACTAATAAAAAAAAAACAGTCCAAGGTTTGTTTGTCATGATTTGCGGCAAAAATGCCAATCATTGCATTGTGGGTAAGTTTTCATTTTTTCAGGATTTCTTCTTTTTTTACTGTTCTTTTCAACCTATGTGTACAGTTTCTTCTGTAAATATTCAGAAATTTATTCAGATATTTAATTCAGATCCATTTAGAGCAGCTATCTTAGTACATACAATAACATAAAAGAAACACGTTTTATATGACATCATCAATACGTCATCAAGAAATTCTTATGATTATTTAATTTCCGAATTAGAAGGATGTTGCTACTAAAGTTAATAAAACATATTATTTCATGTTGTTTATTAAATATCAGCGTTCTGTGCTAAATATAACAAAAATATCATTCAAAACATCTACGATGACGTCCGATTATGATGTCATTAGTAATTAGCTTTACTTTACTTCAAAATCGAGCAGTTCTCATGGTGATTACCATTGGTGTAAAATTCATTACTCTAGGATGAATAATAAGAAGGGTAAAGAGGTAGGGCCGGCGTAGAGAGGGTTAAGAGCAAGGTAAAATTGACGTTACGTTCGGGTGGCAGTTATTTTCGGGGGACCCGTTAATTCTACGGTATCGGAGACTATTTAAGGGCTATCCGATCCGGAGCACCGATGAAGGGATATCAATTTTATTTGAGTTTAGAATTTCCAACAAAATGTGAAAGAAACATAATTTCGATAAGCAGGGGGCCGGGGGCCCGTGCCTCTCCAGTTCTTTCCCCAATTTAGTGGCTATTACTTCATCATAGAAACAATATATTTGATGTGAAAAACATGTGTTACGTTCAGTGAATTGCCCCACGTCTTGGAAAAACGGGAAATATTTTACTAGTTTTAGACATTCGGATTTGTTTCAAATTGTGTTTAAAACCCAGGAAATACGTTTGGACACAAACTAATTTACAAAGTTTCCGGACCCCCTCCCCCCTAGAAGGTTCGCGCCTTCGGCGCTCGCTTAAGCGCCCCAGTGTCCCACGGCTTGCTACGGTCCTGCTAAGGTAAATAACTTAGGTAGTTTATGAATTAAAGATCACGAGGAGTAAAACACAGGACATTCTGACTGACTGAATTCATTTTGTTGTTGTTGGTAACGACATGATTCAAACTGTGTGTTGATTGGCTGACTTGTTGTGTTCGCTAATATTCAGGTCCCGCCCACTACATAACAACTGCCAAACCCAAAAGTAAAGAGATTGTTCCGTCCTCCACATTTGCCTCGGCCACTGGCCGCCTAACCACTCCACCTGGAGTTGTTATCGTAAGTATTGTCCATTGTGAATCAAACTGTACAGATAACATCATATGAAATGAGTTATAGTACGTCCGAGGTTAGCACCGCTTTATGCGGTGATGATCTCTGACTCACGCTCAACCACAAGGTCGTTGGTTTAATCCACGACCGCATCAATTATATAAGGTGTTGGTCTGGTCAAGTGGATCTGGTGTTCCTGCTTTTGCATTCTACCATGGAACTTCGAACTACCCTAGTCCCTTTGAGCGCTTGACTGAATTTAACATATGACAGCATCCCACAATACATTGCGCGCTCAAATATTCGCCGATCGTAAATTTCGTATAACAAAATCAACCAAGGGTTGACAAAACAATCTTCTGCGCCGTAAGGTTAGAAGCTGATGCTTCGAGCTTTAACCTTTCCTCGGAGCATCACATCCTTCATCAGTTTCGAAAGAGGTTTTCGTCATCTTTGAATGCATTTATTAACGATTTGTAAAAGGTTGGTACGCAACTCTTTATTAAATGTAATGACCATAACTTGTATAATAGAGCTTAAAACAATTGTAGAATTGAACAAAATTTAAGTATTTAGGTTTTCTTCCACGAGTCAGTCTTTGTTAACTTACCTCTAAACATTTTTACTACACAGGACAACCCTCCCCCAGGCTCCTATGAAGTGACTCGGTCCTATGACTACACTCAAGGTAATTAAGTGGCGATACAACCACTTTCCTAAGAAACCAGTTCCTAAGAATGTTTTGTTCGAAAAAAGTTGAAGTGTTAGTCATTTCATGAACAGCAGGAACCGTTGCTATGTTGTACTGTGCCGTCGAGTTTGCGACACACTCATTGCATGGCGACGTAGCTGTTCCTCGAGGCCTTCGTGGAGCTAGGGCAATGTATTTTGGTGCATATGTGAACACAACGTCGGTTAATACGATATTGCGAGAAACAAGCACAGTCTAAAGCATTTCATAGTGATATTCCAAGAAGCCACTGTTATGAAAAATTGTATACAGATAGATGTGAAGACAGGTTTGTTATACAGACTTGCATAAACTGCACGAACGATCGGCTCGTTCGTGAATCGGTTATATGCCTGTTGCATAACCCGTTTATTGTTCATGTGTTCTTCTAGGCTTCTTTCTGGGGATGCGATCCTACGGTTTTAGACTGAGTAAAAAATCAAAATCGTTAAAACGTAAGGAAAGGATACTGTATGTTTGCATTTCAAAACAAAATACAATCCTGCATCACAGCATATTCACTGGTGATACCCAAATAGATCAGCTGTTCTAGTTTCCATTAAGTCTTACGTCAAGAATTAAATGAAGAAATGCGGGTTATACAAAATAAAATAGGTTAGGCAAAAAAAAAACATGCCCAGAACCTTCTTTCAGGTTATGAAACTTTTTAATTTCTCTCAGTAGGCCTGTTATGGTCTTTTTCCGTTGACTGCGCCCGTACTGGTTCAAGCGTTTCAATAAGGAGTCGAGCTTGTTCAGTTATTGTTGGCTGATTAACGGTTTCACCGGCTAAACAATCTTCATTCTTGAAAGGCTGGAGGCCTATTTCCACAATTAGTTCAAGTCAGTATTTTAGTGTCACATTCTAAGTAATTTCAGTGGCGGTAAGCTCCTGGCGGTAAGGGATGGGATGGGTTTTTGGGATGGGGGAGGGGTGGGAGAAGTGTCGGAGGAGAGGGCAATCTGTGTATACAAGTGTGTTAGTACATGTGCCCCAGGAAGTCGTTCTAACCACGATCGCAGTAAATGAGGGACGTTTATATCTACTTACTTAACCCTATCTTACACGGGGAGGGGGGGGGACAGAAAGTGGTCGCGCTGATTTCAATTGTTGAGAACTTTGGTGAAATTCAAGCAATTGTAATGAAACTCGGTGACTT
>JANSTR010105877.1:0-12152 GCA_025434805.1 Antipathozoanthus remengesaui | reverse complement strand
CATCAGTCATACCAGATCCACTCTATTACATGCTAAGTACTGTTGATAAAGTCACAAACATGTATGGTTATGATTTGGGTGATTTGAGACCAGTTGAAACCAAGCTTTTAGTTTCTTCAGAAGGTGCTATTAGGTCAAATAAAAAAGAAATTGGTTAGCGTCCTTTTTACAACATATCGATAGTCGGGTGGGCGGTTTTTATTTTTATTTTTCCCCCAGAAAATTAGAGAGATCGATCCATCGTTTCACGTAACATACGATTAAATTGAAGTATTCGTTCGCATTTATGATGTTTTATTCCTTTTGACGCAAAGTTCAATCATTTGATATAAAATATTGAGACCTGAATTTCTCGCCAATATATTTGATCGCGTCCATCTAACTTTTTGTAAGAAAACATTGCCTGCATCGCTACAGTTAGAGATTGAGGCTTTGTACGTGTCCTAAAATAATGCTGGTGAGAAAATTACTTTTATCAATGTTTTATATCAGCATGCAATCATTTTAAGAGAAAATGTATGAAAATAAAAAATATATAAAAAATCATGGTTGGGGGCTTTATTGGTATAGTCGGGCGGGGATGCTAACCAACTTTTTTTTGTTTGGCCTTAGTTGAAGTTCTAGTGATTGTCAAGACTATTTTGCCTTTGTTGTAGAAACAATGGGTATGTGAACTAGATGACTGTCCAGATGCTTTACAGCTTTATCACAGCATATTTTCTGTTCAGACGAATTTAGTAGTTAGAGGGTTCTGTATCATTGGCAAGTAACTAATGTATTCCAATCCATTTTTTCCCAAAATAAAGTTGCATAAATAATATGTGTTGACCTTACAGAAAGTTTATATAATATGTACAGTAAGGAGTTGAAACGATTAAAAGATTTTTCCAAGCAGAAACTTTTGAGAGGCTTCATTTACCTAGTTTTGCATAAGGAATGCCAAGTAAATGTTAAAAAAAATAATTGGTAACAATAAAGGTATTTTGAAACCATTTCAAGTTCTATATTTGGGTGTCCTTGCCATCAACCAGAAGGTAGTAACCCCCTCCCCCTCTCAGCCAAAACAAACAAACAAACAAACAAACACACACACACACACACACACACACACACAACTGTATAGCAAATTAAACTCAACAGTACCCTCCCCCTTCTCCAAACACACACACACACACACACACACACACACACAACAGTAGCCGACCCCACCCCAAAGGATCTCAATTTCTTACCCTCTCATATGTCATTCTGCTGGAAACGGAACGCCTTTTATTTAGTGAATGAACCCCCTCGTCGCGTTTTGTATTGAGCAATAATACAAGCCCAAGCCTGAAAAAGTGTCCGAAAAGTGAACATTTGACCAAGGCAGAGCAGAGAGCGAATGTGAAACTTTAAGGACACTTATGAATAAATTATAATTTTCGCATGGAGCGGAAAAGCACGAGCGATGAACGCAATGTAGTAATTTTGTTGAACTTTTTGTGTTTTGCGGAATTGAACTTTTTGCTAGCACTTTCTTGTTTTCTTCCTTTCTTGAATTTTCGACCATTTTCTGCACCAAAAAGAAAAGAAAACAATTTTAATTGCTGGTCAGCAAACAGATATTGGCCCTGCTGTATCGACAAATAGAGGCCTTGCGAGCGTGCATCACGTGATCGATTCTGACCAATAGTATTACGCGCTTGCAGTAAAAAAATTATTGTTGAATTACAAATACCTATATTAATATACACTGTCACATTGCATGTACCCCCATTTATAAATAAACTGTGAAATTTTACCCTTTTCATACACCTATACTATCAAATTGAATCAGTCGTATCTCTTTCATACTCCGACTACAAAACGATACTGTTTACGTATACCTACAATCACTTTCATATATTAAAATGCCATTTTTTGCTCCCTTTGATGTACTGTGAACTGCATGGAAAATGTACCACTATCGGAGTCTTCATTTATGGCCAACTATATGAGGATCAGCAAGGGTATAGTGTTACAGAGTGGCGGTGGGTTCGCAGCTGATTCAGTTGTGGCGCAAATGAGTGATGCATGGAATACGGTTTAAATTTTTTGTCTGATTTGAACCTTCAGTGCAACTTTATCTAGGGGAAGGGTGCAGGGGGTGCGCAACCCTCTCCCCCCCCCCTTGAGATGACCTGCGGCTTCCTAATATAACTGGTATTTTGCAAAAAAAAAAAACAGTCAGCCGGTTACGCCATTCCTTAGTGGTGCACCGGGTCCTAGAAAAAGTCCTGGTTCCGCCCCTGAGGCAAGTCAATTAACTTGACTTGGGGAAAAACCTTTGCTCAATTTGAGGTAAAACACTTTCAATTTACCCAATTTGTTCACTATATTAAAGTTACTTTCCTCGACTTGAAGCCACGTAATCGACCTAAGGCACCTTTGTTCGACTTGAGCTAACTTTACTCCACTTTACTCGACTTAGGCAAATTTACTAAACTTAAAACACTTTACTCAGTCTAGTTAGGGCAATTTTGCTCGTATTAAAGCAACCTTACTCTACTTAAGCCGCAGCTTTGCTCGACTTGAAACAAATTTGCTCCACTTAATAAAGACTTAATTCAACTCTGCTCGACTGAAGACAATCTTGCTCGACCGTTAATGCAATTTTGCTCGACTTAAAACAACTTTGTTCAACTTAAATCAACTTTGCCTCGTGTAAGACAATATTACTATACTTAAAGCAACTTTTCCTAATTTAGGTCATATGGCAAGCCTGTTAAAGCTCTGTTTCTACTTAATCTACCTCTTCAGTTCCACTTCATTTGACAGCGAAACATGTCAGTTCTCAAATCACACAGAAGTTAGCTCGCGCAGTTCGCTGGACCATAATTTCCGCCAGTTATAAATAAATCTGCCCCATTTATCTCTCTATAATTGTTAAATAACAAAGTTTTTATTTCATCCTTATGGTGCATCGTTACAGATGTCAGCTGACCTCAATCCGAAAACAAGTCATTATATTTACACGTTCTTGCAAACTTCGGAAGGTATGTCACTTATTATATGTCTACCATAATTTTATTTCAATGTTCGCTGACTTCTTTCATTTTAGCGTTTGGTAAATGTCATTGCAATGCTATTCGGGGCTTCCGTCACTGAACAACAATATTTTCGTTACAAACTATTCGATAAAGCTTCAAACACTCTTTCAGCAATAAAAATGTAATAACTCATCTTATTCCAATAAATATAATAACCAATGTTTATAAGTACAGCTCCCAGAGAAAAGAATTACGAAACACATTGAATTTACCATTCCGCTAGCTGGTCTTCTGGCTTAAAGTTGTAGTGAATATAGTCTTATTCCAAAAAACTTCGATTAATAGTTTTGCCAGCCTCTTAAACACCGGCTTGGAGAGAAAAGAATTACGAGAAATAATTTGCCTTTGCAGCATCACGTAACACATTTACCATTTCGCTAATAATTTTGTAGTTGAAATAGCACTATGACTGACCAATCTTATTCCAATAAATTTCGATTATTCGCTACCCTCATAATTGCTAATTATTTACTATACAACAAAGAATTTTCAGAAATCATTTGACTTTTGCAATCGATCTTACCTAATACACTTTCCATTTAGCGAATTTCTAGTTTAAAAGCTTGTAATACAGCTACTCTACTGAATAGCTTAGAATTGTTTTACTTTTCTCAGGTGAAGTCGTTCTCTTCGCTCGTGTGGCAGCATTCTGAGACAAGAGTCGACTAAGCCTTTTGAGTTGCTCAGTTGCTTTTTTCTTCTCCCCTTTTCCTCTTCCGCCTTCTCCTCCTCCTCCTCCTCCTCCACCTTCTTCTCTTCGTCTTCGTCTTCTTCTTCTTCTTCGTCGTCTTCTTCTTCTTGTTTTACTTGTCTCGGAGATGAAATGGCGCTGAGTAAGGCGTCCATTTCGAATATGACATGCCGCTTTCTTGGCAATACGATGCTCGTATTACACCGTTCTTGAATAAGAGCTGCCACTATTAACAGAACCATCTGTGAAAGCAGCAAAATCCTGATTCGGTTCATCGAGTATTGATTTCTTCACAGCAGTTCTTATTTTGCTACTCTCTGAACGGATCCGACCGATAAAACTAGCCTGACTCGCATGAAGTGAGAAACTTTTTGGACAAATCAAGAATATTATTTCCTCTTAAATATTTTAAGTTGTGGCATTGCAATTAATACTTTGTGCGTTGTGCATTTCTATTGGTGAAAGAGAAAATTAGCAAGGTTCATAGTTAATTAACTCGCTATTAATTAGCTCTAAATATAGAGACAATCAGTTTCGCCACGAATAGGGAAAAACACAAAAAAATGGGAAATTTCGTGTGGTAAGCTGAGAGTACTGGCAAAGTATAAAGATTAATACAAACTCAGTAAGTTACTGCAAAAACGGTTATTCCGCAAATTGTTAAGCCGAAAGTGACACTCTAGCCAGTAAATCTTGACTTATTGGTTTAGTCACTTATAATTAGTTCCCAATATGACATGCGTCAAACATTGAACTAAATTACTAATCACACGAATTTACTAGAACACCAAATAATTCATTTAGTAATTCCCTCATTTATAGTGGATAATAGGGCAAAATTATTCAGTGCACTAATTAGTTAATAACGTCAATAGCGGGAGGGGCAAACTTAATTCAGGGTAGAAATAAATGCTTGTATTTGATTCGTCCGTTGTTTCCTTAGCAACCTCAGCGCACTTCATTACGAGACTGACAAGTGATCTCGTCCCCAGATCTCGTTTGGGCGGTTCGAGGACAAAAAAAGGGGGGAGTGGGAGGGGGAGGGGAAAGGAGGAAACGTTTCTTGTCCTCGAACCGCCTAAACGAGATCTGGGGACGAGATCAGCTGACAAGCTCGCCGTACAAGGCTTGGAACTGATATTTTTAAAGATTATATACCCTTTCGCTTTGAAGAAAAAAATGAGAATGGCATTCGTGCACTTAGAATTACCTAATTCATCTCTTTTGCTTTTCTTGTGCGAGTTCGTAACTGAATACAGTTCATACTACCACCGGGTCTCGGTATAAAGACCACATTTTTTGGAAGATGGCTTTACATCATTCTCTTGAAAACACTCCATAATGACTAATGTGACCACTCCGCTATAGAATGAGAGTAGTCTTTTTCATTTCCTCAGCGACAGCGACTGCTTGCCACTAGAATAGCTGGCGACTCACTTGCAATATTTGCCGCTGGATTTTCTAATTTCTAGACTGATTTTGAGGTAATAAAAAAGACTGCTCGCATTCTAGCCCCGCAAATGCGACGAACGACCATTTTTTAAATCCACCGTGTGAATATTTTTTGTTTTCAACCTCGGTAAAGCGACCGCACAAGCCAGTCATATCGGTTGACAAACATATGGCAATTTTAAAAGTTAAATATTTATAGAAAATTTAGGTGCCTAGGTGTTATGTATCAAATTGTTGTTGAAACTTTCATTTCAAAATACGTAAATATAAAAGAAGCTGATCTACGGCCAAACGATACGAGAAATTTAATACTTGAAATACAGAATATTTGAGTTAGCCAAACCGTTTGTTTCAGAGTCTGATAATACAATGCTTATCAGTACAGTAAGTGCTTAGTTACAGTGTAGCGGGGTGGCATTTATCGCATTCAGTGATAAGTGGTGTTATTTCTTGTAAAATGTTTATCATAATATAAATCTTTAGATCATCCAGATTTAGGTACAACAGTCAACAGTATCGAGTACCCCCACGCTCACGTCACGTCAATTTTAATTTGATTTTTCCGGCTACGTGTCGAACACCGTAATTCACGTTTTGTTACGTCTTCACGTAGCAAGAGTTCTGAAATTCAAGTTGATTTTTTTCTGCTGCGACGCATTCCATAGTCACTCCCAGATTTTACAAATTAATTAAAATTTGATGTATCTGGAATCGCCAACTTGGAAAGAGCGAAAATTTAATTTGTTCTCGCAAAATTTCATGCAATCATACACCAGTGATTTGAAACATTCGCTTTCCACACCGGCCCGAATTTTAAAATTTTCCCGGGGAGCATGCCTCGAGACCCCCCCCCCCTAGATCCCCCTTGCCTTAACCCTCCCTTTTCGAACTGGGCCTGCCTTTCTATAATTTCTGGACTCGCCCCTGACATTCTCAACAACCAGTTTCTCTAATAACTACGACAACATAAGAAGAGGATATAATCTTCTTGTTACTGTCGCTGACAAGATAAATAGTTTTGTTGTCAAAATCCGATGTATTTATAATAGTTACAAGGAGGTAAAAGTTGGACAATTTACGAAACATTTGCTACAACAACAACAACAACAACAACAACAATAACAATAACTTTATTTGTTTTAAAATCAAACGGAAATGTAGATAAATTAACAGATGTGAGGTACTTATGCAGCTGACTGTTATAACCTGAGGTTGGTCCAGACAGCCAGCTCACTATAGATTGTGATATTTTAGGTCAAAAGAAGGAAGAGTTAAAGAGAGCGAACAAGAAATAGGCAACAAAAATAACGAGTAAAATACATCAGTACTTGAAGTAGTAGTGTTAAGTATTACAACAAACCAAGAATCAGAAAACATTAACTTGTTACAAATATCTTAACAACTATAGTGACTAGACCGGCGTAGATTAGTTGTACATAGTTGTACATTCACATAATTGATTTGTGAATGTTTCCGGCATTTTTACATGAACGTAATTCACTACAACAGGCAATTTAATTAGAATTATACTTTTCCAGCAGACTGTCTTTCAGATTCCTGTCAAAAGTTGCTTTTCCAGGAATTTTTAATTGCAGCACAGGCAGACCATTAAAACAGTGCGAGTTCCACGTGACGTCATGAAATTATCACGCTCATGCATTGATTCCATATATTTACGGTAATTTGCAACGGTCGACACCCGGTATACATTTTAAGTGATCGCTGGAAATGTCTCATAAATTCTACAGTTTCTATCTTGTGACCCCAAAAATGCGTCAAAATATGGTCAGATAAATAAAGTTTACTTACCTGATAGCGTTTGTGCTGTCTCGTGTGATTTAATGGGGTTTTCGGAAGGATTCCCCCGCGACTGTTGATGCCGCCCTCCAAGTAATAAGTCTTTTTCCTTATTACCATTGCAAATTACAATAAATATATGGAATCATTGAGCGTGAAAATTTCATGACGTCACGCGGAACTCGCACTGCTTTAATGGTCTGCCTGTGTTATCATGTAGACAAGCTGCGCATCTCGTTCTTTTAAATTTAGCTATATCCACTGCCTTTCTGATGAGAGAGGCTATATATAGTTGGTATAAAAGAAAAGTATTGTTGTTGAAGCTGGAATCTTCGAATCTTTTCCTTGACGATTCAGTTTGATTTTCCCCTTTTCTATTGTTGAACCTTTCGATCCTTTTCCATTTTCTCTACAGAGCTCTTATGGTATGTACCACTGAAAATAAGCTCGGAGGACCTTACGAGGGTCTGAATGGGGTTAAATGACAGCCGATGCCTACCTGATAGCTGAGAGTACACAAACGAATTGCTGATCACTGACAAATCGTTTATTCACCGATAGCTGATATTTGAAATAAGTTCACCATCACATTCGTAAATGGTCCTTTTTCATGCAGAAATACCATTACCAAAAGATCTGAAGATTTTCAACTTGTAGCTGTCTTAATGTTAGACCTCGTTCAGATCGATTAGTTATAAAGAAGTTGGTATCCAAAGGAAGACTTAAGGAAACGGCCGAGGTAAATGTCGGTTTCGGCAAGTGTGCGGTGAAATTTGTGTGAGAATTTTGCTTCGAGTAGCCGTGAGAAAAATATCTGACATGTCTGATAATTTTTGCCTCGCGAGACAGTTTTCTTAAATTGCGCGTGCGTTGTGAGAATCTGGCCCAGCTATAGATTAATTAAATAGTTTGCGATTGCGTTCAGTATTATACTGGGCACAGTTATGACGCAAGCTTTGGGAGCTATTAGTATTACTTGCATTTATCGACGACAGATTTCCGAATATCAAAAACAGTTTTAAACACAACAACACACGACGTGTAATTTCCGCACAGCATTATCACAGAAGTTTCACCGCACACGGGTGGAAACAGCTGAGCAAACGGCCTTGATCGTTCGGACGGCCGTCAGTTACTCAGATGTTAAGCCCAGCGCACACTAGAGCTATCTGCTTAGCAAAACTGGAGAAAACTCCAGTGTGCGGGGCCATTTTGTAAGCTTTTTGTCACGCGTGGCATGAAAGACAAATATTCAACTTGTTGAATAATTTTTATCACGAATGAAAATATCCTCCGTGTGTGCGCGGAACCAAAGCAGGAAGCTTACGAACTCTTGGAAATACGCATGCGTGTTGAAAATGCTTGCAATAGCTCTAGTGTGCGCCGGGCTTTAGGGACATTACGGAACGACGACGGGAACGTCAACGAGAACGGCTGTTAGATTCTTAAGAAGGTTCCCGATTTCTTTTTCCTTCTTTATCTATCTAATTTATTTCTTTTATGTTTTCGTGTAGGTGCGGATTAGAAGTCTTGATATTTGAAGCCGAACGAAGATCACATTTAATAGTCTGTATTCCAGCGTTCTTCAAAACCGCCAAATCGAGCTTTTGCCTGCATTCCAACGCGCGGTTATTGTATTCAGTAATTAAGCCCATTGTTTTGTGCTGCTTTCGTTGACGATCCCGTCGTTATACTTTCTCAAATATGCGCCGGGCTTCACGGGGTAAGCTTTTACAGTTTCTGACAGGAGACCTACCACAAAAACTCTTGTTAGTGTTTCACGTATTCATAACCAACATAATGGGCACTGAAATTAGGTTCTGTGGATTTTTAAGCAGTTTGTCAGTGTTGCGCAACAATCCGAACGTGTTTGGTATCTTGACATCAGGGCACTGCCCCGTAACCTAGGCTCTTACGGAATACCAGCAAGCGCTGCGCGCGAAGGTGCTTGGGAAGGACGAAGCACACTTCATTTTGTTTGTCCTTCCCAAGCACCTTTGCGCGCAACGCTCGCAGTTATTTAAAATCGCCTGGGCACGAGGCAGCTCAGGGCATGTCCCCGTGTGTTTAACCCACCAAGATGATCTTTTTCTCAGTCTTCAAATGCTGGTTTATCTAATATCCTTGCGTGTTGTGTTTTTAATAATGTGCACTGCTTGTCAAAGAAAACATTTGTGAATAACAGTTTGACTTGGAACTGCCGACAAGAAGAGATCCCTTACTGTACTTACTGAACAAATCTGTGCCGGGTGTACAGATCGTACAGACTACAGTACTTTGCTTACATCCAAACTGGACTTCAAGCTACCGAAACGGCTCAATGGTTCAACTTTCTTCAAAATGAAATGACATATGAAACAGTACACGATATTTCCAGCATGTTTCTGTTCGGTTATATATCATCTCAATGCTAGACGAACCGAAACAAAAGAGGATAAGCCGAGAACGCAGCACGTACAGCCTCACAACGCTCAAATTATTTAATTCTAAACGCTTTCAAAATACACAATATATTAAATTTAATTTACACAAGCTTTAGTTTATATATTAAATAATGTGGGTCATAACAAACACTTTGGATAGTGGGGGACTAGTAAAACGCATCAATGCAAGTTTAAAAGTCCGCTGCGACCAAAATCTGACTTCATTAAATAATCAGACAATAAATAGTTAACTACCTTTTCGCAAAGGACCTGCCTCGGTTAATTGTCACCATAAAAAAATCTATCTTTGCCGACCTCATAGATTATGGATAAATAATTCTTCACAAAAATGTTTCCAACAAGGTGCATACAATTCATATAAATATTTAAATGGAAATTTACAATTTATTCATTTTAGCCGATTATTAACAAAAATTTTAAGTAATCTGTCAAACATTATTCAAAATTAACAATTTTAGTTTCGTATAATGTACTTCAAAATAGAAGTAACTGATATTAGCAGTATCAAAAACGATGGCAATGCATTATGGGTTGATCCAGTCTACCCACAGCTTTAGACAAGAAGTACGCAACAATTCAAGTGTCTAACTGAATCCTAACTTTCGTTGGAAATGCGACCAAACGAGTCTTAACCAAGTTTAGTTGACCCTTTCAGCCCCGAATATGAAAAGTTGATAAATTCTCCAAAACTGTCTCCATAGGTTCCTTAACACAGATTGGGAGAATTTAGCCTTTTATCTTTAATAGTGTTCCGTATGATTAGTTGATTTATTCTCAAAACCAAACAACCTATCCTGTGTGGATAGTGTAAGGAGAAGATACATGCAGTTAAACTGGCAGAAGCTGAAAGGGTTAAAACTATTATAGGAATGAAAGAACTTTGCAGACAATATATATTGTTAGGAAGCAACCAAATAGTACAGTGTCCGCGATGCAGTACCCGTGTTGAAAGATAGTAGTGTTTAAAAATATAACCGCAACACATTTTCTGTGATAGTAAATGGGCTCTAACCTCAGATTTTGGTCATTACCATCCTAAAAACAATGTACAGTTGAACCCCGATAACTCGAATTGCCAAGGGAAATTGAAATTATCTCAAGTTGTGGGGGTTTCGAGTTATAGGGGTTAAAATTACAGTAAATATATGAGGCAGGGAAGTCAGTTTTCGGGTTAGCGGGAATTCGAGTTACCGAGGGTTCGAGTTATCGGGGTTCAACTGTAAGCAATATTAAATAACACGAATAAATGCTAAAACTACAGAAACCTGTTGAGGTAGCACTGCTATCTCCACAAAACTTGAAATTGGCTTCTACTCCGTCGACAAGTAAGCTGAAACGTGTAGTTTGAAGTGGCGATGCGTTCTTCGCGGCCAAGTCGCAATAGATTGCGTGAAAGACACGTCTGAAAAGATGCGCATGAGCAAGTGGCCGGGACAACTGGCCAAACGGCTCATCCTCACAGCGATTCAAATTAGCAATCTGGAAAACCAAGATTAAGAGTTGCGAGATTCAACCCTCGCCTTTTGAAAAATGTTTGTGCTTTTTGCAAGTTTATGTGCGTGACTGAGCTTTCTCCAACATGTCACGGTGAATTACAAGTTGGATTAAATGTGTGCTTACATGGTTCTTTTCTTGTGAATTCTTGCCGGAAAACCATAGAATGCCCGCAGACTATTTTAAAACTTAATCCACCAAACAAATGCTGTCACGTGTTTACTGGAGCTTCAGAAGTGGACGTCTGTTAGGAAATGATCCTGCGTCTGCGTCACTCCAGCTGCAGGACGATCTACTGGATATCTCTGGCACTCTTGATTATCCTGTAATTCAGTAAAATTATATATAGTGATTCATTATTTAATGCACTGACAGCACCGCATTTTGGTTTGCAGTCTGAGTTAATCATTGTACAAGTAAAGCTAGTGTAAAAGATTTTATCCTGACATTTTAGTGTTCAATAAGATGCTTGGCATTAGATTTAGAGCACTATCTAATAGTAATTGTGATGAGTAAACTTATAATATTCATTGTCATCATATCGAAAAAGATACAAACATGCATACTATTCATGCTACAGTAAGCCAAACAGGAAAGAAGCGTACTGAAAAACACTTTGCCCGACGAGTTTGTATATCTACACTAGCCTGTGATGAATTAGTGCCCCATCAAGGGGGAGCCGTGCCCTCTCATCCGACTATGGAAACTGGGGATAAGTCCCTACGTGCCGGCACATGCACGGAGATGTTCCATTTATTGTCCGAACCCTCCCCCTGTGGAGGAGCCGATTCCTAAAGGCTGATCTTCGTTTTTCTTTCCGATTGCTATAGGTACAAAGTTACTATAAACCAGATTCCTACAGGGCTAATTTCTGCAGGGTCTATGCACCAGAATCAAGTTGCGCCCATTTACCACAAAATTCCCCATGTTTTATATGATTATTTCCATTCTGTTTATCACGTGTTCCTGTTGAGGGGTTGTGGCAGGTCTTGGAGCAAGGTCAGTTTCATTTCATGGTACACTGATAGATTCCTAGGGCTATAATTTGAATATTAGGTGGATTTTCGGTGGCACTCATCCATGGATTGGGGGGGGGGGAACAGTCAGGATAATAAATGGAACGTCCCAAGGCGCAAAAACGGATCTAGTACGATATACTAACCATGCCCCCGGGGCCATCTTACACAGAGAGATGGCAGCACAGGC
>JANSTR010105766.1:0-12153 GCA_025434805.1 Antipathozoanthus remengesaui | reverse complement strand
CCACGACGCTCTTCCGCTCTATGCAAAAAATTTATTTTCAAGAAAGACCCCCCCCCCCCCTCAAAGGTTAAATGGTCGGCCCCTTAACCAAGGGCATGATAATTTGATTCTTATAAAAAGTTTAAACGTGCAAGCGTGGGTCAAAATTTTAACTTTGCTAATCTCCTATCGAGCAACTAGTTCAGTGTAACACAGTAATCGCGGAAACTGTTGAATGAAGTACTTCATTTTCTTCTAGCTTTCGACTGTTTACGTTTGTCAACTCTACGCTTCAGGGAGGGCAAAAACTCCGCCGTAAAAATTCTCTTAAATTTGCTCGGTTCGTAGAAAAGAAGAGAATTTTACTATATTACTCGGCTATAATGTCTAAACCATCACACTAGATTTTACTCCTAATAATCAAAATATTATACCAAGAAACGCCTTATACACATAATTTCATTTCCAAAGTAGCTTATGGTACATTAGAATTAATAAAACAGACCTGTGTAAACAAGAAATATATATTATACTACAAACACTTGAAATAGATTCATTATTATCGGTGGCTTTTCGCTTCAGATATTGCTGAAAAACTTGTAACAATCTGAAAGCATCCTGGGCGACTAACATATCCACCTGTTCTGCGACATTTTGTAATAACGGCGCGTTTGTAATAAGGAGTTGCAGCGCTTTCTAATAAATTACGCGTTTTGTAATAATCATTGCGGTGTTTTGTAATAATCATTGCAGCGTTTTGTAATAATCGTTGAAGCGTTTTGTAATAATCATTGAATCGTTTTGTAATAATCATTGAAGCGTTTTGTAATAATCATTGAAGCATAATTTTAGCGTTTTCAGTGCAATAACCATTGCAGCATTTTCAGTGTAATAATCATTGAAGCGTTTCAGTGTAATAATCATTGAAGCGTGTTCAGTGTAATAACCATTGCAGCGTTTTCAGTGTAATAATCATTGCAGCGTTTCAGTGTAATAATCATTGAAGGGTGTTCAGTGTAATAACCATTGCAGCGTTTTCAGTGTAATAATCATTGCAGCGTTTTGTAATAATCATTTCGGCGTTTTGAAATAATCATTGCGGCGTTTTGCAATAAACTTACAGTAACTATGCGTTTTGTACTAAACTCTTGAAGCATTTTGTAATGATTCTAGTAGACTACGCTAAATATACATGCCTGTAAAGTAGATTTAGTTTCTAATGCGGTCATCAGTCAGTTTACATGGGAGCACAAACTGCGAGTCAGTATTCAATGTTTGGCTGTGTCGATTTTATATGACTTGTATGGGGCATCCTCCAGAATAGTCGCCTCATTTCATTTGTGAAGGGCATACGACTGCATTGGGGACCATGTATCTCGGAGTAAATATATAGTTTTCTCGAAACCCTTGAAAAACGGTACAAATGTCCTAAATAAAGTTGCTTAACTCAGCTGTTGCTTACTTGTTTCTTGCACGTGTATTTTAAAGTGAAGGCATTGGATGCAATTGAAGGTGATTTTCAATTAAAAGTTGTCCTTGGAACTGTAGAAGAGATCTTCAATCGTCTCTAACGGACCTACTCTAGTATCGAGCAACAAGACGCTAGGGAGCAACAAAGTTCTACAGTAAGGCAACTTCATTTGTGCCATTTACACTGACTTTCAGGGATTTCTGGAAAATAATATATACATTATCAAACAAAATCTTGATCGTAACAACTCAACGAGCACCAACGCTAAATATTGACTCTCAGCTTGGGCTCCCCTTTGCTTTGTGTTGGTAGTTTACTCGAGTGTGATATCATCCTCCTGTGGACACAAACTGTATTGATGTCACATGGATTCATTGGTCAACACTCAAGTCCTACCATACCTCAATTTAAGCTTGCCAGATGGGTGCTTTCTCTTAATGTGTTAGTCACTATAAAAACAATCAGCAACACATGTCAACATCTCATTTACCCATCACCTCTTCTTATACCCACCTCTGTTCTCTATTGACTGTCAGGCTACATATGAGGCTAACAAATTATATTTAAAAACAGTCACACCTCAACTCTGCCCTGTTACAAAGGGAAATGTAGTGGCCATGAACAATGTACCCAGATGGACCCTGTGGGACAGTGTGCCATCAGCTGTAAAAAGATCTTCCTTGTGGCAGGCCATTTTATCTCCCAACTTCCCATGGAATGTACCAATTAAGATACTTAATGATACTTAAGTTCTTAATGGGCATTATTTCCTTCCTCTGTTTGGAGTTTGCCGTCACAAAGGGCCCTTATCGGGGTACATATATCAGTCCTCACTACCACAATCCCTAATGTGGCTCTCTAGTAGCTCATGCGGGAAGTACTTTTTGCAGCTTGGGCACTGTACTTGTCCTGGCTGTGACATCTGTCTGCGTGTATGAGTCATTGATGGAGCATCCATATGATCGCCACCATCAGCTAAAACTTCCACACCATATCCACGTGCTCTCATTCCCTCCTTCTACAAAAATACATTCAATTGATTAAAGAACGTTACTTGTAACTGACATAAATATAATGAATCAAAAACAAGAATGGTAAACAGTTGGTAGTAGTCTGCCAGGCTGAACACTAGTAAATGTTTAATATGGACTAGCAAACTTCTTCATATAGTACTGAGTGTCTAGTAAACACTTTGGAGCATATTAGATGAAGAATAAAAATTAAGAAGTTATATTTCTAATTTGAACAACATTATACATTTAGCATTAAAACTTTGAAAAACAAAACCAAGCTTGTTCCAGGAAATTAATTGTGCTTGTATGTGCATGAAGTTCTCTTGTAAACCAGGGCAGTTACTGGTATGACTGTCTAGTAAAACCAAATTCTAAGTTCTATCCCTGGGTGATCATTCATACCTGGAATGGGTGTTGCCATGGTTCTCTGACAGTCGAAGAAAAGTCTTGTCTTCCAGATGTCTGCCTCCTGAATGGGCTGGCAGAAGGTGAAGGTGTTTTGGATTGTGCCTGACAACAAAAACCACAAGACACTTATAACTAAAGGTAATTTTCCGAAAGCTCCTATATTTATTTATTGCATAGATGTAATGTACACCAATAAATTGAGCATTCTTAAAATGAAACCACTGGAAACCATTGACACCATCAGAGTTTATGCAAACAACCTATGGTATTACAAAAATGAAAGGAACCAGCTTTACTGTCAGTGGTAGCCTCGTCCCCTGTCATCTTCCTTGTCGGTTTGCTCCATTTGCCTGCTCACTAAGCTTCTCATTCAAAATGGTGGACGCCAAAGCTGACGAGCAAAGTCAAAATACTACTAGCACCCAGTCCAACTGCATTGCCCATGAAGCCAGAGTTGTTGACTGGGGACGAGGCTACGCCAGTGTTGGTTTATTTTGCCTTTTTGCCACTGACTAGATCTCACTGTGAACTCAGAAATAATTTATAAGAGCCATTACAAAGCAAAATGGAAAGGAAACTGTTTCAGGAATTGCAACAGAGCTGTTAGTTTACATTTATTTAGTAAAAATAATTTTCCGGATTTATGTTTTCTTGTAGTTTTGTACTCTTTTCATGCAATTTTGATCTATGGCTTAATGTTCCATATTAAATTTTTAATTACATTCAAGTAAATTCTTCCAAGTAATATAGTCTCAAACAAGTGCACTGTTACTGTAATAGCCCACCTGTGCATACAGCCTCTCCACAGTTTGGCGATAGTTGAAATATTCTGTCTTGACGCGTTCATAATTGTGAATAAGTTGCTCAGATTGCCGCTTTAACTCCTCGTTCTCCCTCTTCAACTTCAAATTATCTTCATGTTCAGCACCAAAATCATGCTCGTAGCTTCGCAGCTGAATTGAAACATTAGGATGTAAATGGTTCAATTTTACTCTTAATAATATAAATAGTTCTTAAAAAACTAATGACTGTGTTAGCAGGTAGGTAAAATATATAATAATATAAATCAAGGGTTGGCAAAAGAGTTATTAACACACTGTAAGGCGCAAAGAAAATGACTGAAAAAGCTGAATGGATGTTCTTGTTTGGATGGAAAAAGCTAATGTTCTCATGAAAGGCTAACGCTTAAAACTTGATCTTTCTTTGCAGCTGTCGGTGTGAGTCTGTGTACAGTACTGATTTTATTTTTCAAAAGGTTTAGTAGTTTGATAAAAGTAATCAAGTGTGCTGTACTGTACATGTATGACAGTATGTAATGGCAATCATAATGTAAAACTATATCTAGATCTGGTGCAAAGTTCACATGAATTTATAAAATGATGATTGTTGATATAACCCAGGATTAAAGGACCCCACCAGCTGTAATGCTTAACATAAATATTTTATGTTTTGGTTTAAGCAGACACTGAAAATAACTTTAATTTGTATCTAAAATTTGAATAAAGCTTAATTAATAAGTAATTTATTGCAATAATTTAAAACCATTATTTGCTGCTGGTCCAACTTAAAAATCCTAATTGGAAGTATCAAATTAAAGACTTAACCATTACACTTACAATTGCACAAAACTAGACAAAAAATTAACTTTTGTGTGACTGGTCTGACTCTCAGGTCATAATCTTTGATAAACACACAAACAATCCAAACATGGAAATATTTTTACTTTACATGCTTTCAAAGTTCGCCACTATTTGAGTGATGGGGAACTGACTTGCACAATTGTGCCATACTCTCAATAGTAAAGTCAAAATTCTAACAAACAAAGTTACTTACTGTGTCCTCCATTATCTGATACATCTGCTGTGACTGCTCTAACTCCCCAGATACTCGTGCTATCTCTTCCCTCAAAGCTGGCATCTCCACAACTTCCTGTCTGAGTTTCTCAACCTCCTCTGTCAGGGAGTTGAGCTTGGCAACACTTGCCGTAACCTCACTTTCCTTTTCTGTTATGTCTCGCCCAAGCTCCTGGCACATCACTTGTAGCTGGTCTCTCTCAATTTCCACATTATGATTTTCCCCTTCCAGTCTTCTTATTATACCTTCTGATTCTTCAAGCTTTCTTTGGAGTTCCTGGAAGGAAACTGCTTTTAGAGATGAGGACAAAAGAAAAGGAGAAGTGCATGGATCATGACCTTGCATGAATAATAGCACATCTGAATATATGATCATATGCAGGTCCTCTCAGAGATAAGGAACATTAACATTCTAGCATAACTATATAGTCATGTAGTGCATATTATTTATTAACAAGTGCACAACAAATGTTAGAATTAAAATTAATATTATGTAATGCAATTTATGCCTTTGCAAACATTTACTCCATGATGCTTTTTAGAAAGAAAATACTTAAGTACAGAAAACAAGATTGGAAATATTGTAAGACGTTGCTACTTTTTTGCTTATATATCCACACAAAAGTTATAATTAACTGTGTTTTGAGTTAATATTTTTAGAGACTACCTGATACACTACACTTGAATTCAGTTATTCGAACTGAGATTTCGGCTCTCACTAGAGCCTAATGTCATTACTAGTAAGTGTTACCTAATACAGAGGCTGCAGATAGGGAGGGGCTGGAGGACCCACTTTTTCAAAATTGTATTTAGGAGTCACTGACATTATAAACTATATTTTTAGCCTCAGGACTCCCCCACTTCAACTCACTAGTGAGCCCCCCTCCACTTATAAAGTAGCTGGATGTCACATCTGTGATATAATTATGGAATATTATAAACTGGTACCATATGTAATACCGCATGCATTAAAATAGTTCTAACAGATTCGACAGCAAATAACTGCACGTGGTGGAAACATCACCTTTTCTAAAACTCTGAATTGGCTAAACACTTTACATTTCCTGATTCTCATGTTCAAGACAAGCAAAATGAACTGTCAATTATAGGGTTTCAATTTAACTTAACTCAAAATTTGAGATAACTTTAATTTATATTGTAAAATTGAATTAAACATTCAAGAAGTTCTGGTACATAAAAGGGACTGGTCAGGCCATTGCTCGGCTCATCTGTCAATCAGCCTGTGCTGAGTGCACAGTTCTGTCACAGATGTGTAAAACATGCGATGTTATAGTGCGTAGTATTCAAATTAATCACTTGGAAGACAAATTATGTGAAAGCAAGCACTTTATGGAGACCAACAAATACTAAGTTAGTTGTAACAAGACTGTTTGCAGCTAAATTATGTTCACTTCACTCGTGTTTAAATTTAGTCTATGTCTTCAACATATAGAGTCTAGTGAATACATGATCTGCAATACACACTTGTTTCATCTATGGTACATGATTGTGCTATTCTGTGCTATCAAATTTCAAACTTACATTTCAAAGTTGAGAAAAGAAGGAGGAGCTACCCCTTTTATACTGAAACTTCCTGTTTAAACATGAACAATGCTACCAGTAGACAACAACAGTTTTGTACATACTTGAAGTTCAGCACCATCAACAGAGTCAAAATCATCAGCAACTTTATCCATAACTTCCTTGATTGCTGGCTCATTCATTTGCTCCCCAAGTTCTTTCTTTAACTGTTTGACCTCGGTAATCCGTTCATTTCTCTCATTCTTGGTTGCCTCTACCATATCTTTTAACCTTGCATTCTCAGATACCAGACTTTCACAGAATGTTTGTTTTGCACTGAGACCACGTTGCAGTTTCTGCATCTGAGCAGACAATTTCATAACTTGATTGTTAAGTTTGACCATTTGCTCATTTTCGTTGGCATTAAGAGCAACTTGAAGCTCTCTTAGTTCTTCACCTTTTACCTTCAAGTCTTCTTTCAAGGTTATTATCATTTCATGAAGATCACGGTTCTCCTGGAGCAGAGATAAACAATTTCATTTTTAACTTAAAAGTTCTCTCAAAAATTGCTCTGCTCAATTTGCTTTGTGAATGTCAGTACATACAATCGAGCAGTATGTACAAATTAGGCTGAGGTTAATTAATTGACAAGTCTACTTGTAACAATGCAAGTTATACACATATATATACATACATTTATTGAATGATTCAGAATATTTCAGCTACAATAAATTATAATTAAATTTTTAAAATCTTTTGTTGGCCTTATGTGCCAGTTGGCCTTATGTGTCACAGGGCACGAACAGGATTAAGTAAGTAAGTTTTAATGAAAACAAGCTTGAGTTCTAAATTTTAAACTGTGAATAAATTATGTACAGTATGTAGGATACATCTGCAATAAATTATAAAATTAGTAATAATGAACTGCAATGGGCAAAGGAAAGAATTCATTAATTTAACTGTTCAGAGTACAGTCAGAGAATGCACTTGGATTTAAACAATGGAATCTCAGGCTTCTCGATCAACACCATTCATGGTTCACATGCTGCTGGTGAAGGCTAACTATCTATCGGTCCAAATATATATAGAAACATTCATCTAATTAATGCATACAAAACTTATGTTGAAGGCAGCCAAATGTCCGTAAGAGGCAGTTTAATGAGCCACCTGGTTTTAAGAAGTTTAGAATCTTTGCTTGTGCTCCAGTTTTCAGTGGAACAGATCTTATGGTCACTTCTAAGTTTGCAAAATTGAAGATTGGTGCTACTGTAGACCTCATTTTTGTATTTATTTAACTGGTGAATTTTAGGTGAATTTCACCTGTATATGTGATGTTTTGCACACTCTGGTAAATAAAATTTATAAATTTAACATGATTGATTGTGTACACAAATACACAGCTCTCCAACAGATATCATTTAGTTACCTCTCACAAGGCCAGGCCACTTGTGTCACGGAAGGAGTTTACAAGTACAGATGGTGCGATGTAAGATCATGGTGCCAAAACAGATGACAACGAGTCGAAGGCAATTTATCTGTTATGTTCCGTAACATGTGTAATCATACAACATATTGTATATATATTTATGTATGTAAATCTTAATACATGTTACCAAGTAATTGTTTGGATAGTTCTGTTGTACATCTGAACATAACAAAGATAAATAGATATTAATTATGTGATGACTTGAACGTCAGCTGGTTGATCATTACCAAGAAGGCAGACCATTGCGTTGTGGCAGAGTTGGATGGTGTTTGGCGTTGGCCCAGGTATTCTCCCAGGACTGGCGCCTTGCATTCAACCTGGACAGTATATAGTACTGGGCAGTCAGTGGCAGCCACAAGTATGTACACTGATCAATACACACTCAATTACTGCATAGCACAAAGATAACTACACATGCATGTATCAAATAACCACCCTGTTTTCTTTATCAACCTGGCAATCTTGTGTTAAATATTACTACTCAGGGCACTCGGTGGCAAACACAGATCATGTACAGTCCAATAATAAATGAAGCATTCATTTCCAACTGGAAGAGTATAGTACTGTCAATTAGTGACACATACAGGTCAAGCACAATCTAAAATATCTGAACTGATCTGTTCATTTCCGACAGGTTGGACTGTACAAATACTGGAAACATGTTGATCAATTAAATGATATAATTACACTGATGGGACTACACAAATAGAGAATGGTATCCACACTGTTCTCATATTCAATGGATGGTCAGCGTGGTATGCATACATACCTACATACTGTACACTCTGGGATTAACCGAGTATACAACTGAACAAGCTAAACTGATCATGGTCTTATTCTTGTGATTTTATACAACCTTATGGAAAGCCTTTCACTGTAAACACTTTTATCTACTGTATGCAAACCACAACAATTCAATCATCTACTAAGCAAACACAAATATATGAATCTGTGACAGAGCTGTAATTAATTAACGACTGCAAAACTCCACATGCATCTGAAACTCTTGCAAAACCATTGGAACAACATTCTTGTATCATTTTAAAATAAATGTTCAGCTGGGAGCTATTTCAAAAGTAATTTTGATACCAAATTTGCACATATTATTGTATGGTAAATTGGTATTAATTTATAAACTGTTTTCTTTATAGAATTTAGTAATGTGCTGAGGCTGCCAATTAGCTTTAAAAATACTAATCATCAATATTTTTAGAAGAAAGTTGCAAAGCAAGTCACAAGTGTGCTGTGTGAGTTCACATAAATTTGTGATCTGACAAGAATAAACAAGTCCTGACCAAGAGCAACCAATTGTTGTTGTCAATTACTAAATATACATTCAACTTGTTTCAAAGGACCGTTTTAAAATTTTCAATGAAAACACTTCCTGTTTAAAAGGAAACAACGACTAAATCTTGTGATATGAGTTCCTTAAAATTTAAAATAGCCAATCGTAAATTATTATATCTAAATTTAAAGCCGTAATTGGTTGGGCGAGTATGACCTCATCTTCACCTTAACCTTGGAACGTGACCAATTCTAATTTATAAGGGGAATCCCCGAACAGAAGTGCAACTTTCACTTTCGATTGAGCCAAACCATCACCAGCTTAAAATATTTAAACCTCCTCTATAAAACATGAATTCATTTCGAAAAATAAGCCAGTTCGTTCCTTCTTAACCCTCAAAAGCCAGTTGAAAACGCAAAGCCATCGGGACTTTTACGGGTATTCAATGCATAAATAATTATATGCGAAGAACGAACCACCAGCGCAAATAACAAAGAAACAATACAACACGCCTCAACAAGACGAAGGGAAAGCACCCAGCAAAATAAGAAATCAAACGAATTGTGTAAATAGTTAAAATCTGCACAACAAGAATAATCCATTTTCGTGTATGAATTCACCGTTTCGGAATTCACAGCATTATCTTTTATGGTAGAAAGCGAAAGGAAATCGGATATTTATCAATTATGCTGCGTTTCATGCACGGCGCAGATGAAGGCCGTTGTGATTGTGGGCCCTCCCCGTTTCCACCAACGATCTCAAACCTTCAAGATGGCAAAAATATATTCTTTAAAATATCCAGATTAAGTATGTTTCTGTTTTACAGGGGAACCCCTTTTTCTTTAAACTGGCTAATAAAATGGTCGCTTTCCGTTTCGAAAGCTGATAATTCGTATCCTGAGAATCAAAGAAGATCAAAGAACTGTTGTTTGATGACATCAAAAATGGCGGACTTTAACGTTTTCTCTTTCAGTATCATGAACGTACCCATCACCTTTCAAGTGAACGATATTTCATATTCCCATTTTGTATAACTTACCACCGCTAGGTATGCCCCATTCGTGTTCTTGGTGGTCATATGGTTTAGCGTAAGTCTCAAATTGGTGTTTTCCTTTGTCAAAGCCTCGACAACTTTCTTCGAGACTCCTGGCGTTACAATAGCTCGAGTGTTATGTGCGCCATCGTTCGATTGTTGGAGTTGCAGGGTTAGTTGTGCAATTCTGTTTTCAGCCCTTGCTATCATTGTTTCCAGCCGTTCAATTTTCTCCTTTAGCTTTTTGTTTTCTTCATCTTTCTTCTGCAATTGCTCGCCCAGATGTTGTACTCCAGCCAGTTTCGTATTCGCCATTTCCCTCTCATGGATTAGACCATACACTATCTGCTTCAACGTCTGGTTCTCATTGTCATGTGCGGTCGTCATTTTTTTATCGGTTTGTTCCACGCTATGAACAGAGACGAGAATTCACAACAGCACAACCTCTCTCCTTTCCTTAAACGTTTAGCGTTTTACAATGTAGTCAATGTGTCTGGTGTGCATCTTCCAGGTTTATATAATCGCACCGGGTGACGTCACTTGCACTATGCCCGTGTCCGGGGGGAAAGCCCATACGGCATACGAGATGATATTTGCTTTGAATTTCGAAATGAACTAATTTAAGAAAAGTAAAAGAAATGCTTCTATAGCTTGAAAAATACAAATAATCACAGTACCTGAAAATACCTATTAAATCACAGATAAAAAATGGAAAAGTATATTCCGGAATATATATGACTCGACTCACAATTTTTAAAAAAAGTGGTTTCTGCTATATAAATACCCTGACTCATAGTGACTGTTTTTTTGTTGCTGACGGTTTATTGTTTTTAACAGCTCTTCAAGATTTATTGAAATTTAGAAATGATCTTATCTAAGGCACATATAAAACTTCCCACATCAGAAGCGACAAATTTAAAGCGTGTGTTTCGACATGAAAGAGAACACGTCCATTGCAATACACTGCCAGTGAGTCATATCCGTGACTACTGAATCAGTATAAGAAGATTTCTTGCATATCCACATGCTGTTCTGCATGCTTGAACTCAACCAAATAAGATCCGCTTATCATGTGCGACAGATGAGGTTCCGTACAGATACATCAGAATGTAGACCAAATTTAGCAAATATTACAAAACTGGCAAGTAGGTTGGACTTAAAACTATAACTTCTTTGTATTTACAAAAAGAACTTGTAACAACCTTAGCGAGAACTTGCAAGATTTATACACCTGAGCCTATGTAAATTCAGCCTGGTGAGTTATTTTCTCTAACCTGTAAGATTCCGGTTCTAAAAATGAACCTGGTCAAATTTTGATCATCCAAGTAAAAAATTGAACCTCCCTTGTGATCTCATGACATACGTTTACATTTCTTTGAGTGTCTCTGTGTGTGTGTGTGTGTGTGTGTGTGTGTTAAACAAGGGTCAGTAGATTAAAAATTGAAAGAAATTATTTGGTTCATATAAATGTACCCTTTACGGTTTAACACAAGAGCAGGCATGCTCTAAACTATTAACCGGCTGAGGAAAACATTTGTACTAACCTGGTGGAAAATTGTGCGACCTGGCAAAAGGTTGTAAAAAAACTGTGAAAATTCAGATGAGGGAAAATTCCCTATTACCAGCTGAGGAAAGCATTTGTACTGACCTGGTGGAAAATTCTGCGACCTGGCAAAAGGATGCCACCAGGCCATGCAGCGGTCTGTTACATGTATAAGGCTTGTTATTTTATCCTTCGACCTTCAGGTCATTGCAGCGGTCTGTTACATGTATAAGGCTTGTTGTTTTATCCTTCGACCTTCAGGTCATTGCACTGAGTATACGTAGCGAGATCGCATTCAGATCGTACGACTTCAGCCTCGTTTCCAAGTCTCCCCACCGTCCCGTCCCTGCGGGCCAGTGACATAGCGTAGATAAAAGTGCGGTTTGATATTAGAAGAAGGGAGTGGACCGAACTTCGAATGTCGACCAAATAAACATTGTTAATAATGCTTACCAATAAAAGGCTGGTTATCGCGATAAACTGACTACCTCTTTATGTTTTTGAAATACCGTAAAACCTTAGCAAGCGTAACGTAAAGGGAAAGAAAAAGCCAAGAAGTGG
>JANSTR010105544.1:0-12164 GCA_025434805.1 Antipathozoanthus remengesaui | reverse complement strand
CCCACCCCATCCCCCTGCTAAGTTATGACCAGACTCTCAGAAAAGTAATCCGGTTATTTGTATATGTAATGTCCAATTTGGAAATAATCAGTTGGATGAGAAAAATTCCGAGGTTTGCCAAAAATTGGACGAGGCCGTAGGCCGATTGCAATTCAGCTGGCAATCCGAGGAATTTTTTGAATACAATTATTTCCAAAATTTGACAGGCATGTAGATCCTATTAGTTATTAATTATATAGCTACCATCACGCTCTTCTTAGAATATATCGTCAACTGTCAAGTCTTCTACTCAGTTTTCGCCACTTATTGAATACTTAATCATCCATGTTTTAGTGCCTTTGATTGTGTTCTTGTTTGCATTATTGTTCCTCTGTTCTTCCAGCATGGGAAACCGTCAACTTTGATTAGTGCCGTCAATGTCGCTTCCAAGTCCATGGAAAGAGAGAAAATCGGCAACTCCGGAGAAAACTCCGCCATTTTTTGTCAACAACCACTGCGAGGTTGCTGCATGACGCTTGCTTTGCGCTGGTTGGCTAATTTCCTTTTCTCTTGGATCTGATTGGCTTAGACAAAACAATCCTATTTTTTCCAAATTGGATACTTCATACATTTTCATATGAAACTCTTTGAAAAAACTATCCAATTTATTGAACCATTAATTGGACAGTTATAAGAATAATAGTTTGGTCAGTACTATAGAGTTTAATCGATCAGCTGTATAATTAATATCAAAAGCATACCGCGCAGTCCCTGAAAAAGTTCAAAGTAACTAATAAATAATAATAAATAATAATAATAATAATAAATAATAATAATAAATTGAATAATTAGATCAGTAAATAACAGAAAACACTGAACTGATTAACATGTCACATGCGCTTTAGTGGTGTTTAATTTTGTAATAACAATGCCGTTTTGTAATATTCTACTCGTTTTGTAATAATCCTTGCGGCATTTTGTAAGAAACTTAACTACGCCGCGTTTCTAATAACTCTTGTAGCATTTTGTACTACGCAAATTGTAACAAACCGGCTCAGTTCTTCAATATTTGCTTTTTCATTGGCTTGCCTTAATTACCGTACAAGATTAGAAGTCCGCAATAATTCGAACAGAAGATTGTTTCCTTTTCATCATTTAACTGGATTGAGGTATACGAGCTGAACCTTATTCAGTCAGTTTGAAACCGAAAATGAACATTAGCCATAATTTGTCTCACAACTGAACCCGATCGACGCTAATTGATCTGGTATCAACTGATAAACATATTTGTGCCGGTATTCGGTGCACTTTCACCATAGTGTAAACCTACTTGAACCAACTGTATTTTTAACATACCCAATAACTTTGAAAATAAATGACTTATTGGCAAATGAAACATGACACAAAAACGTATAATGGCACAATTATAAAAGATTGTCTTGTACCTCTGTACTACAAAGTTTTATAACCATAACGTCCCCCTGAATTGAGAAAATATCTGATTGTAAAACGTGATTACAATATATTTAACATGGTATTTACCAAATATAGCAAAGGATCTCGCAAAAGATTGGATGCCATGCAATCCAGCTGTATTTTCCTGTACCTATGTTTCAGTTTTTTCTTAAACGATGCATAAGGATAATTAATTACTTCTCGTTTAATGACTTTGAATATAGATCCGAAATGTTTTCATTTAATGTTCTATGTTCTACATAATAATTACTCTTCAGAGAAAACCATATAGTTGTAGGGTCATTAACATCCTTTTATCTAACGAGTTTAAAGCTGCGAGTCTTTTAATCTCCTTTTTATCTTGTTGGTTATTGCTTCTAATGAATTCGTTTAATATCTCCATTAGTTCTGGCTTATCATAATAATTAAATTTTTTTTATCTGTATAGGAAAATTCATTGCCTATGAGTTTAATAGATGAAGCCAATTGTAAAATTCTACCCATTTTAGCTGTCCTACTGAAGATCAGTTACTGATTTGTGTTGTTTTCAGAACATGTAGTTATCTGTTCAAATAAAATATGAGTCTTTTAGTAAACTTGCGTAGAATGTCCTAGTCAGGCAGTGAATTTCACCTCTTGAATGACACACAATTGATGAATCTCACAAGCTCAGCGCATGAGTAAAATTTTGACCACCTTTTGCAAGGCCCGCGGAGTGGCTCCGAAAGGCGCGAGCGAGTCTAGGGGGTTCCGGGGGCATGCCCCACCCCCGGGAAAATTTTGAAATTTGTGTTGCTAAAATTGCTATAAATTCACTAAAATTTTAAATCATGATGTATTTTTACCATCAATATGCGAACACTTAAAGTATTTAAATTGTTGTAGGGAAGCTCAATTTTTAAAATGGTTCCATCTCCAGTTGTTTGAGTATCACACTACAGCAAAGTTCAGAAGTTATGGTAGGAAGTACAACAACAATATATTAATCTGCTTATGAAGTAATGAACTTGTTATCTAAATAAACACAAATTCAACACCGTATCGACAACGCCAAAGTAAACAAAATGTAATTCACAAAATGTAATTGTTACCCTTACTGCGATAAGAACGCCGCATGCTCGATTATTAAGCGTCACTCACTTTATTACTTGTAGATATCGCTGAATATGAAGGTATCAGATTTGTGAAATAACACTATTTGCATCAAAATATATTTTTATTTTTTCGAGCAAAAAAAGTGGAGGGGGGGGGGGGGCTTCAGCCCCTCCCCTGCGCGGGCCTTGATTAGGCTTCCGGCTTTTGGAGCATTGTTCTCTCTTCAAAATCACCAAAATCTGCAAGCCTCCTTGCCCCTCCATCCTCTTTAGCAATTGTGCCAACCTATTTATTTTTCATAAATTTGGATTTGAGTAGAATGTTGGCGTAGTTGGGATGGGTTTGCCGGAGTTTTCCGTTTTGCTGAGAATTTGTAAGTATACATTAATTTTATTTGTTTCCAACTTCGGTGCTTCAATAAATGTTTTAAAGTCATCTACTGTACATCTGTATAGTATATTATACTATGCGAAGCAGAAATAGGGCAAATTATATATTATATTCTAAGTAAATAGTTTTTAAAAAAACTATAGACTGCGTCGATGTGTAGGTAAAAGATATAACCAACCGAGGGTTGTTGAAAACAATTTTCCGCGCCGTAAGGCTGGAAAAAAGCTGACGTTTCGAGCGTAAGCCCTTTGTCGGAGCGTGTTTAGTAATTTACTTGCTTTTTAACCCTTTCAGCCCAAAACACGACAATTAACATGTTTCTAAATTCTCCTAAACTGTCCTCATACCTTCCTTATAAACAGATTGGGAGAATTTTGCTTTTTATCTCGGATAGTTTGCTGCGAATGATCAATTGCTTTATTCTCATTACCAAACATTAACAATATATATATATATATATATTCTGTGTGGATAATGTAAGGAGAAGATACCTGATGATAAACAGGCTGGGGCTGAAAGAGTTGATAAAACTGCTGACAGAAATTGAAGGGAATGATAGTACTGTAAGTTCTGCTGATCAAAACATAACTGCCTTCCTGCTCAACAGTTGATTAATTCTGACACTTGATATACAGTAACCACAAAATGGAGTTTCTCTACCAAATCTGCAACTTAATAAATCGCATAGTTATTACATACTCTTAACACAAAAGTTCAGAAAATTGAACCGTTTCTGTGCTCTGTCCTTTTATAAGTATAGTGTATTTGGTTGACTGACTGATTGACTGATTGATTGATTGATTGACTGATTGATTGACTGATTGACTGATTGATTGACTGATTGATTGACTGATTGACTGATTGATTGACTGATTGATTGACTGACTGATTGATTGATTGACTGATTGATTGATTTATTGAATGACTGATTGAAAGTTATTGCATCGATGAACTGATAAAAAATTGACTGATTAATTAGAAATCACTCTTCGACTATTTAGTGTTTTCCCTTTGCAAAACCTTGAGCACTTTAATCTGGTCGTCATTACCGGTACTTTAGAAAACATAATCCAAGAGGTTATTAATACAAGTACAAGGCTGGTGACCGTACAGGACTGTGCTTTTTGCACTAGTCAATTAATTCAATGTCTTTCAAGGGTGTTTTCTGTGATTTTCAAGAAATTCAACAACTTCATACAGGTACCAACAGAAAGCAATAAGTTACTGTAACTAAATATAAGACACTAAAAAAGACAATTAAAGCAATTCATCGTGTACTGCCTCAATAATAACAATATAATTATTTAATATTAACAACAATGTCAATCAAACATTTAACAATAACAATTAATAATAAAAGAACCCACTGTTACTGCAGTGCCAATGCTAGGGTTGCACTCAATTGGATAAGCCAATCCATCCTCAGACTTGATAAAGTCAAACCCAAGACCACCACTGAGTTGTAGTCCTGTCATAATACAAGCAAAACACTGAGCTGTGCTCATTGATGAAGCCTCAAGGCACTAGGGGCTGCATTGTAAGAATTTCAAAGAGTATTAGAGAAAAGTGTGGATGAATGATAACCTGTGGCTGTTGGTGAAGATAATTATGTATAGTCACTGTACATACATAAATTTATTCATATTTGACAGTCTACAAATTCAAGAAAGTCTACCACTAAACCAGTCTACTTACTAACTACTTATTAACCGAGAGTGAGGTATTTACGGGAAATATCAAACTGAGGCTGTGCTGTATTGACCGAGCGACAGCGAGCGTTTGATATTTTTCGTAAAGACCGAACGTTCATTTTAAATACTTCAGACCGCACTCAGGGACAGAGGGAAAGAGCAGTCGTCACACTAACTATTTATTAACCAAGAGTGAGGTCTTTAAGGGAAATATCAAACTGAGGCCGTGCTGTATTGACCCAGGGTTTCCTTTTCAAACGAAGTTGCAGTCGATGTGAACAAAGCAGGCGGAGAATTGTGGGAGTGATAGCGCGACTAACTATTGAAAATGCGGGATTATTTGGCATGCAGTTACCGGCAACTGAGACGTTCACAGACGGCAAAAATCGCCGGTCGCCGGCCAAAAAGGAGAACCCTGTTGACCAAGCGATAACAAGGTCAATGCATCGAGGACGAAGTTTGATATTTTTCGTAAAGACCGAACATTCGAGGTCAATAAGTATTTTATTATATGGCCTTTATTTGAAATGTGCAAGAGGACATTATTTACTTTGAGCATCCAGGTATGCATGCGCGAAGGTCATTAACAATAAATCCATAATTCCCATGGGCATTACGGGAAATACAGACCTATCAAGAACCAATCAGAGCACACGTACTATCGTAGCCATAAAATAATGAAGATTATGAATAAAAACTTTGGCAAACCATAAGGGGGGAGGGGTGAGGAAGTTTGACTCTTACCTGTACATGTACATGCAGGCTCTTGTAAAAGTAGCTGTTAGAACTTCTGAAAGGAGGGGTGCTTGTTTAAGAAAGCCCACCCCTAAAGCATTTTAAATAGAGCCTTAGGAACTTGAGAGATCAGGGGGGTTCTATACCTTGGTTGTGGGGAAACCAGGTTTCTCTACAAATTAGATTCTACTTCCAAGACAATTTATAAATATAATTTTTTTTTCTTTTTAGCTATAGGCTAAGAAAAACTAGGAATTCATTAATTATCTGATTTTAATTATAAGCAAGCTAAGCACAATGTTAACTTGTCCAAATTGAACAATTTAGAAAAATCAAAATATGTCTAAATGAAAAAGTTAGAATTGAGAACAGGAAAACAATAACAAGTGGAGAAAAGGTAACTATTTTTGAATAATTATAGTCAAATGTACACAGAATAATGAGAATCAAGCAAATCCATTACTAGAGGGTCAGTCAATGGGGTTAACTGATTGGTGTGTAAAGACCCTTTTTTGCTGTCGTAAGCGTATAAATGGGGAAAAATTAAGCATTTAACTAGTGTATAAATGCAGAGGCATCGAATTTTTAGCGTACGACCCGCGTATAGGCTGCCAAAACATGGTCAAACATTAAACTAGAGCACTTGTTATTTTCAACAAAAACATTCATTACCGGTGCTGTTAATGAAAAACTGAAAGCATTTTGACTATTTTTTTCCCGAGAGGGCTTAAAAACATTAAAATACCATATATCAGACCGTCACTAATCATACATAATAGGTCAAAATAACTGATTATATGTCTTTTCTTTACTGTTTATTGACTAAACCCAAACTTTTAAAGTGTTTAACTGACTAAATGCCATATTTTTAACTGTTTACTGACTACAGCTATACCCCATTGACACCCTCTTACTAGTATATATCTTGTTTAAAAAACTAGATGACTTGCTAACCTCTTCCAAGAGTTACAGCCCACTCAAGGAATCCTGGAACAGGAGTGTTTTTGTAGTTAAATGTGTAGAGAGGAGGAACTTCAGTGATAGCATGTGCACACAACTCCCCATTATGAAAATAACCAAAAAAGACATGTTCTCTTCCTTTAAAGAAAAACAAAATAAATAATCAATAAATATGCAATTATAGTACTCACAAATTTCAATGCACAACCTTGAAGGTAATTCCGAATAATCCCTGATTTCTTGTATGCAGACTCATAGTTCACACACTCTATCAGGCACACAAACTGTATTCTATGTTAATTGTATGTGGTATAATATATTTACTATGAACAAAATGGGAAATAACATATTGTTGTTGTTGTCAATCAATAATTGATTCAAGGAATTTCCTGTGGTTATATATTAGATAAATGTCTGAACAGTCTCTATATATTCACATTCCCTGTCTGACCAATCAGCTCCGTACTGCAGTTTAGCACATAAAACATTAATAAGAAAAATTAGAACAGAAGCATCTTATACTGCACTGGATTTTCTGTTCGTAGATAAACTAATATTTGACTAAATACCTCAACAACACTACTTCTAAGGACTTTCAAGGGAAAAGGACTAATTTTTAACTCAAAGGTTTCCAAGGCCTTGAGAAGTATAAATTGTTGAAACTCAAGGATGTCAAGAACCACACAAGTCCAGTTGGGGTCATGGTGTATGGTAAAATTCAACACTCACGGTAAAGCAAGACCCTTGATATAAAATCTGAGATCAAGACTATGGCTGTTTCATAAAATATTAGACCAAGACTTTGTTCAAGAAAAAAAATCAGAATGATACTCAAGTCTGCAAAAATAGACCCCATAATGTGGCTATCAAAATCAAAGTTTAAAATTGCTTAAAAGAAAGTTTTCTTGAGTGGGCATTAAGACTGCCATGGAGATACATACAGTAGTATGTATCACCCACAACTATGATATACCTTAAAACAAAATACGACCCCCTGAACTGAAATAAAAACGAGACTCCAAACCGAAAAAAAACACTAGGAAAAATATATACATATTGACACTCCGATGAAGGGCTAACACTCAAAACATTAGCTTTCTTTCAGCCTTACAGTGCCCAGAGAAAAATTGTATGGTCAACCCTTGGGTGATTTTATTATACAATATTTTGAGAGACTTATAATACTATTTCTTAAGTTACTATCATTCACCACCTCTCCCAGTGTGAATTACAGTATGATTGTAATTAGCTAACAATTTACCTTCAATAAACTCCTGGGCTACCCAGCATTGATCTTTACTTATGTGGATCCTCTGTAAATAATCAGATAGTTTACTCTCCGAGCATGGGAGTGTGAACAAATCAAGTCTGTGCACAGAATCATATTGAATACTTTTTAAAATAAACTTTCTTCCTTTTAATCTGTCCTGATCTTGGTTTAAATCATGCACTTCACTGCGACTTGCCATCAAGAATGTCTCTGGAGTGGCAAGTCCAAGATCTTTGCTCTTCATAATAAATCTGTATTTATCATCCACAAGTTTTGTTGTGTTATAATCAACTGTAAGGGAATTAATCCCCTGCTTCCTCAGAACCTCTCCCAGCTGACTGTCTGAAAGGGCACGTTTGGCTGTGGATATTGGTAAAAAATAATTGATATTATCCTTGTTGGCAATATCCTTCAGTGTCTGAAACATAAAAAGGAAGTTGCCATTATTTATAATTATTTAATTGTGGCCATAGTAGGGAAAAGTTACACATAAAAAATACACCTTCACTCACCCTTCCACCACCCCTCCCCCCCTGCGCCCCAACATACTAGTACACAATCATGACTGTACAACTCGAAAACAAACCTATGGGCTTCCTTTCTTTTTTAAGGCACTTTGAAGGGTTGTTTTCATGATGATGTGCTTTTTTCGGGACTACTTTTGAAAAGTATACAGGACGGGTTATTTTCAAAATGATTGATATAAATACTATGATTGAGTAAGTACTGTACCTCGGAAAACATTTTCAATATAAAATTCGCTATTATTCTTTGGCTAGTACAAAACCCGGATCATCTCAGATCAATAAAACATGGATCGGATCAATGAAACATAGATTGGATCAATGAAACATAGATTGGATCAATATAACATGGACCGGATCAATAAAACCTGTAACAATTCATCTAAAACCCAGATCAGATCAATTAAACCCGGATCAATAATTGATCCGATCTGAGTTTTAGATGAGTTGATCCAGGTTTTATTGATCCAATCCAGATCGATGTTATTGATCCGAACCAGCCAGGTTTCATAGATCTGATCCAGGTTTTATTGCTCCTATCCAGGTATTGTATCAGCTGATTATTTTTAACGTACTGTTAAAAGGAACAAATGTTGTTACAGTCTCCAAAAGAAGCCCATCCTATCTCCCACTGAGCTTCATTTCAAGATGATCTTCTTTTCTAGATTATTATTACAAACTCAAGATGGGGGCTTCTTTTCGAGTAAATTATAAATTAAATTATTAAAATTAAATTAATTTTTAGATTTTAAAATAAGCTCACTCGGCTTCTTTACTCAGCTTGCTTTCGAGGTTTTGTGGAATACCTTACCTTCACATAATCTGATTCCTGCAGGGAAATAGTGTAGAATTTACTCACTGAGTTAGAAAACCTGGCCGCACAAAGCCAATTGATGTCTTCTGATACCCACACAACACGAAAACCTTTGTCGCGAAACAAACGAGCCATGTGCAAGCCTTTAGTGGCGGGTGAAGACCAGATCAATACAGATGAACCATTTGGTGCAGGCCTTCTAGTCAGTCTAAATAGGTGAAGAAGATTCTCCAGAAGCAAACATATTACGACAAACAGAAGATTTACCGGCGCCAAAATTGTGAGAAGAGATATCACGGCCGCCGATTTCAATCTGCCCGCCATTTGTAATAAACTTCTTCTTCTGCCTGCTCAATTAGCGTTGAAGTGGCATGGACGTTTGAGTTAAAACTACACTCCACAAAATCTTCGCTTCCACATTCTTAGTTACTGCTGCATAACAAGTCGCTCGGTGCAACAAACCACAGACAAAAATGCACGACTTTTCTTTCTCGAGCCCTAACTGTGACCACAGGCAGCCAAAGCTGTAAGTTTGTTGTTTGGGGTTATAGATTTTAGCGAGGGTCAGGCAACTCCAGAATGGAAATCTCGTCTAAATTGCCTCAGAATGACCCAGAAGGTAAAGAAATGACACAAGGAGACCCAGATATGGTGAGCAAACTTTTTTATGCATTTTATACCAAATTTATACGATATCGTGAAAGTCATGTTTACTTCCATACAAAGTCTATAAATCCCAAACAACAAACTTACAGCTTGGGCTGCCTGTGCTGTGACATACTCCGTACGTACAACAATTGGGTTGTCAGTGGGGGTGGGGCGGTTTTTGGGTACGTTCGTTTGGGACTGAATACATGAATTTAATACTTAAAACAAGGTCAATAATTAGAAACTTATCAGCAACACTTTCTTTACTTTAATAAATGTTCAAAACGGAAAATTAGGCAGAGAAAGAAATTGGTCAATATCGTATTTTTAAAATCGATTGAGCACCGTCCCCGAATCAACTTCGCATAGAAAAAATCAAAAAGTTTAGTTGACCTTTTTAAAAGATATCATGTACAAACCGTCCAATACTCGGCAATAGTTTGCTGTCCAATATCGTCAAATAATGGATTGGTGACTACAATGCAGACATATATGATTGGTAGGTTATCACTGACGTATAAAAAGTAATGGTTATAGGACGGTCTGTAATCAGGTAATTAATCATTTCGAGTGATAAACAAAATTTGATGAGGCCGAAGGCTGAATCAGATTTGTTTTCACGAGAAACGATATATTACAGACAGAATTGGACGACAGGCAGTCCTATTACCAAATTATTATTAAAAATAACAATTCCGAAAAAACTCAATTTCCGAAAATAAATTTGTTAAAGTCGGAAGCCCCATAAACATTCTCCATTTTAACTGTTTGGCCACAGTTCCTCAGAGGTAGGTTGCTATCATAAATAGTGACTATGTCCTTGTTGCTGATTGGTCAGAATCCCAGAAATCTCATTGTGATTGGCTCATTCAGCTGTCCGATAACAAGGTGTACAATAACACTACAGCATGCTGTTACATCGGACAGTGTATACTCTGCAGTAATTGTGAGCGCAATTTCGACTGGTCTCATTTTTGTATAGCCAATAAGGGATTTTTCAAATAAAATGCAAATGATATGAACGAGCAGATGGTCCGTTTTCACACACCCTCCCCTCCCATCCACATACACATCTGTCACCCCCGATGGCCCTCTATTCTTAGTGTTACCTATAAATCTTTCAAGCATCATAGTGTATCATATTCATAACAGCTACAGCTTCGTGTCCAATTTACAACTTAGCCCGCGACTCAGGTTAAAGAAAATCAAACGAAAACTATTTGGGTTCAGCGGCGAATGATGTAGGCTGAGCTGTTAATACCGGCTCATAGTTTGTCTGAACAGCACATAAAGACTGAATGGCAGACGAACCGAACATCCATATTAGTGTAAAGTGGTTTATATATTGATGATCACAACGGTGAGTGTTTGTTAAAAAAAATTACAGAACATAAGGCCATTTTTCAAATCTGTAATGACTGTAAAAGAAATGACTGATTTATAGCTGGAACCCCCAAAAGCAGTTGATGTCATGCAATAACCAAACGCTTTGACAACATAACGTAGCATTTGATAACACATAATAATTATGTTTGTATTGATTGACGATTGCTTTAAAATTGCTGTTAAAATTTACAAAATATTATTGAACACTTCTAGTCTGGCGGGTGCACTCCACATGAAATACCAAAACATTTTACTGATAAATGAAAATTATTTGACAAAGAGATATCATCTCAACTCGAACTAGAGAACTCAAAAATTTATCTGAAAGCCGCTTTAAACAACCGAAGCTACTTTAGACATCGTAATTCGTATTTGTTTGACGTTGGCAACTGTTAGCAGAATTGCTTGCCAACGATTTACGCCCGTTGCTGATCGGCTGTTGTGCCATGAGTGCTCGAGTTATTCAATTCACAAACTGAATGCGGTTTGGAAAGCCATGCAAAAGCCCGCTTAACTGATTTAATCATTCGACTGACTTTATACAGTTTTTCGTTTACAGGTTTCTCAACTAAAACTTTCAGCAACAAGCAAAAGACGTCAGGCACTAATCTTATATCAAAGCAGAGACTGAGTCGTCTAACTCTAAAGCAGAAAGAATGATAGATAAGCCTATTTGTTTTTCTTCTTTTTCGTTCATTCAGTAATTTTAAAGAATATGCAAAATCTGGAAGTAAGAAACTTATAGAATTCGTGTGTTATATAGAATATAGTATTTATTAACAGAACTGAGCAGGTTTCCTCTGGTGGTACCTGGTGAACTGCACAGTCGATTTGTCTGCTGACATCCAGTGTCTTCGGACCGTTACTATGGTTACTCGTTGCCTGAGCGGACTACTCTCTATATACCAGTATATTGGGAGATATTACATGGCCGAGCGGAGATACGAAATTTCTGCTCGCTTTTAACATCTCCAAACGGCCATGTAACTGATGTTTTGTTTAATATCAGTAAACACCGACAAACTGATCAAATCATTATTAAGATATTTCGTAGGTCTGGAGACGCGATTTATAATTATATAGCCATAGCAGCGATGTGATAGTGAGGATCATGCTGATATTTCGCGCGAATATTTAACAATTAGTATTAACCAAAGAGGTGAATAGCACTTTTCGCGCGCTCTGATTGGTTCATCAAACACCGAATATCCTGCGCT
>JANSTR010105543.1:0-20186 GCA_025434805.1 Antipathozoanthus remengesaui | reverse complement strand
TGTAATTTATCCATTAAACTACTTTATCTGTTTATTCTCCAGTGCTGAGCGGCCAAACCTTAATGGTTATCCCTTCACTTAATCGTACAATAACTGAATGTTAGTATAAATTCTTTCATTTGATTATCTAGTTTATTGAAATACCTGAATGTTTGTGTGGAGTTTTTCAATAGGGATCAGATTTTTGAACGGCTTGCCATCCACAATCAGTTGGTAGCCCGCAGCAACAGCATCGCCATCATCAGACGGCCTGTTCCACCTTACAACAGCAGAAACGCTACCTGAATACAGCAGGAATACAGTGAATACAGTGGACTTATTTAAACACGGGGTTCTATCAATTTACACTGGTTTTCATAAAAGCCGTGTGAAATATTTTCAATAACTTCAAACCACAAATGTTTACAATATTATGTCATAAAACTTTAAAACTATTAAGACTCTTGATGGAGGAGACAGGAACTCAGATTCTGTCAAAACTCGTTGAGACTTTTGGAGTTTCGAAGATATCTTGGCAAGGAGTTCCAAGCAACCGGCCCACTATACCCAAAGCGTTTCTTCAAGTACTTTGAGAATAAGCAAAAATGATACAGTATGCTCCAAAATCAAGTCCCAGTTTATGATGGTTTTAAATAGAAAGCGTTCAGCGCAAAATAAACTTCTAGCCTGATTTTATCAGTTATAGCGAGGAAAATTTCGTTATGGTGATTGGTTAAATACGGGGGCATTTTTTATTTAATTAGTGAGGGCAAAATTACATGAGCTTGATTGGTTCGTCAGTTGCAAAACCTAGCCAATGCATACACATTTTGCAAGCACTTGAGAGGTTTTCAGTGAGAAACTGAGTGCGCGGATGACAGCAGCATGAAAATCTTTCATTATTTACGACATTTTGTCCGTTTCCTTCACGGGATCGAACAACTTCATGAAACTTTAAAAACGCTCGTCAAATTAACCACATGAGTTTTACTTCGTCTCATGCATACCTATAGATATTATGGCAATCATTTTGTCTAGAAATAAACACGTGGAGCTTAATATTGTTCTTATATTTCTTTTATTAAGAAATATGTCACATGTGTCTTACCTTAGAAATGGTTTAAAATTATATCACTTTTGTATTTTACAAAGGGATAGTTGAAACTGACCGAAATATACGAATTCAAATTAAACTAATAAAAACACCTTTTACAACAAGTATTCCAACAAGTTGATCATAACTAACAAACGACAAGAAATCTCTGCATAATCTGAATACCTGTATAATCCGCGACTGCCTTTAAAGCAGATTCCACTTGGCATTCCAGATCAAGAGAGAACGACAAAGCTCGTGCAATCTGAGAAAGAGAGTATGCCCATAGGACAAATAGAAATTACGGTAAGTTGTACATTATATATTAAGCTGCCAAAGTGTGGAACGATATCCCTTTGGGTATAAGACACAGCTCGTTACTTGCAATTTTTAAAAAAACAGAAGAGTACATCTTATCATTGTAATTGCTACTACATCTGCAATTTTTTTCTTAATATTTTAATATACTCGATCAGACTAATAATACTGTATGCTATTTTCTATCCTCACTTCTCAAACTCATGAATTATTCATGTAATTTCAGACAAATCAGCGAGTCAGGCGGATGAGTCTTGAAACTCGGTCAAACACTCGTTTGAGTGTTTGAACCAATTTCAAACTCTAGGGATAAAGTTGTTCTTAATCAGCATATTCATAAAAATCCTGCGTTGTACTTTCGCTGATAGGCAATGATACCCATCGATGCGTATTTGCTTAGAAAAAGACTTCAACGATCTGAAGTTCAAACTCTGATGCAAATTGGTTGAAATAAAATCTGTCAATAAGCAACGTAAACCCTTTACTAAAACAATTACGAGAGTACGACACTCGTTATTCCATTTCTGATAGTAAAATTGTTCTCAAACTCTGGTTGGTTTTCTTCGCGTAGTATCTTGGCTGGTATAAGTCACGATATGTATCGGTGTATTCGATGATGATTTAAATTTGTCATACATTTGGAATTCGATAAAAACAAACGCGGTGACTGGATAAATGTAAACGTTTACAGTGAGCAACTTTTCCTTGAAAAACTTTCCTTGGCAAGTTCCCAGCGGATTTGGTCCCCGCTGATTTAGTCTCCCCGGACCAAATCCGCTAGTGGATCGACCCCAATCCAGCGGATTTGGGTTCCCTCCGCGGATTTGGTCCCCCCGTAATATTATTCGAGAAACAAAAATGTCTCCTGTTTCAATGTTCTTGTTTAAAATATCATTAAAAGGAAACAAAGTTTATTTTTCAATTTTTTTTTGTCTTGCTACACGCGTCACAAAATGGTTTTAAAAATTCGAAAGGACGCTAACTTCGCATTTCACTCATGTTTCAAAAGCTTATCGCACGCGTAAGTAGCATATATTAGCCACAGTATTATTAACCAAATTTTTTCTTATAAAAAAAGCGTGTATTTAAATAGAATTGTAGGGACTTTGAATATTTCTGTATAATAACTTGTTGAACGGTTTCGGTATGGATAGGCACGCTAATATCTACATTTGAATTTTATCAAGTTCAAAGTTTGATTCTAATGAGCTATAATGCGCTTATACTGAGGTTGCATGTTTGCACAAAACTATTTTTATGCCAAGGAAGCCATTTCGAGTATTTTATGCTTACCTTCGTTTCAAAACTGTTTTACTTAAGCTACTAATTGAATGATATTTTTTTATTGTTACTTTATATGTTGAGTAAAGTTTCAGAAGTGAAACGTGGGCTCGCCAGTTCACGCGCTGTGTGCTTTGTTACTGTTTAAACACACTTCATATTAAAAATTACGAGTAAAACACTGCTATGTTGAGCCAATGAACTGATCCCGTCATCCAGTTTTTAAAATTCGTTTGTGCTAGCAGAAAACTTCGCAAATGGTGGGGGACCAAATCCGCGAGAATCTCATTAAGGGGGGCCAAATCCTCTAGCAAATTTGGTCCTGGGGCGACCAAATCCGCGGGGAGACCAAATCTTCTGTTACACCGGCGCCACACAACGATAACAACAAAAGCCGATTCCAAACGAGTAAGTTTTCCTTGGAAAGTCTTATTTGCTCGTGTGGATAAACCATAAGCAGCTCGACACCCCGATTTCTTGCCATATTTTCCTTGTTGTATCGTCCCCACGAACAAGTTTAGCAACTTGGCAATTTTTCCTTGACAAGTCTCCTTGTTAAGAAATACTAGTACGCCAGTTTTTGAACAAGGAGACTTCTCAAGGAGAAATTGGCCAAATGTTTCCTTATACACGCGAGCAAATAAAATTTGTCAAAAAACTTGCTCGTGAGGCGAATTTTGACCAATTTTTCCTCGAGAAGTGTCCTTGTTAAAAAAATTGCCAAAGTTGCGAAACTTGTTCGTGTGCATGGCGCAACAAAGAAAATATGGCAAGGAATCGCGGTGCCGAGCGGCCTGGTTTATCCACACGAGCAAATAAAACTTGTCAAGGAAAACTTGCTTATGTTGAATCGGCTTTTGTTGTTATCGTCCACACGAGCAAATAAAATTTATTAGAGAACCTGCCAAGAAAAACTTCTTGCTCTTGTGGCGCCGATTTTGCACAAGGCACTATCGATTTCTAAACTCGTTGTCTGTAATTGTTATTTTTTTTATCCTCAGTCGTCAAAATATTTAGCAACCTTAGCTTGGTGTTTGGACATTTTGATTTTAAACTATCGTTACTAATCTGGCTTGTAAAAAATAAGTGCGTCTGCAGAAAGGTACCAGCGGTAGAAAATCTGCATTCAAAGGCCAAGAAATGTGTCTAGCCACTATACTAGTTTTTCTGTATCAATCTGAGCACACTTAATTGATTTAGTTTATATAATTCATTTTAGACGAAGATTTCCAGTTGAGTTTAAACAAACTTAAATTGAAGTTAAGTTAGTTAAATTAACTGTGACGGAAATAAGTTTGACATTTTCATTTCGGCATTATTTTTAAACTCTAGCTCCCCGATCCCATAAAGTAAATGAAGATATTTAGAATAGTGGAACTGCTAAGGAGGTGAGGTGAGAGAAATTCGGGATTCATTTCGGTTGATACTACATATCGCATGTTGATGTTGTATCAGTTTTTGTCCTGACTTCCAATCTGCTTTTCATTGTACAATAGCGAATGTATCTTTGCTTTCTACCGACCAGTTTCACCGCAATTTATTTTCTTTAATTTTCTAGTTTAGCTTTGTCTCCTTCGATATCACATTTAATTCAACCATATTCAGTATTTCTCTGTCCCGAAGAAAAACCAAGTTTCCTAATTGAAACTAAACGTTTGAGAAACAAAAGGCTAAGGAGAGGTAATGAACCACAGAGTCCGAACCGAAAATCATTTCCTTGTCAGTACAAAATAATAGATTAAATTGTTCCACTGGGATGGTAACGGTAAACTAGCTTGTTTGGAACGAAGACACGTTTAAAATTTTAATTAGTTACGAGTTTGCCAGACGGTAACAATAGTGTCATATTCACAGGACACAAAAGCGACTGATAGTGCGTGCAATACTGGCCGATAACACACCTTAGTCTGTTAAGTGCATTTTGCAATACACTAATGCTAATGAGAGAAAACGAGTGGTTTATTGTCCCCTAATGACTTTAATATTATACAGTAATAATTTACGTGTCAAGATCAAAGGCCGTCTTTAGCTAAATTATACCCTCCGAGGTGTGTATTATTGACAACTAAATCCCAGCTCAATCGCATTGATAAAGAATTACCTTATTTACAGCATAATAGTTCACGTCTATTTATTACTTTCCCCAAAAATGTTTTGTGCTTTTTGGCTAAGTTATTGTTTCAGCATAACTTTTGTTCGTATTCGGTCATTCCGGAAGCCCAAAACATCAAAATATTGAAAGCGGTCGCCTCATTGTGAATTGTTCGTGTACAGCCCAATTATTCCGTTTTTTACCACCATTCTGAAGTCAACCTGGGCTTATTTGAACGAAAGATACTGTGGTCGCGCTATCACCTGATTCTATCAACCAAATAAAATAGTAAAACTAATCCAAGCGAAACATAAAATGTGTAAGAAAGCAGTAGTTTGCCGAACCAAACCAAGCGAAACGTTTTGTGCACATATTCCCCTCTTGTCTCGATATTCTCAAGCGTGTTTTCAATTCTTAGATGTATCATTTGTAGTATTGCACACATGCCTTACCGTTTAACCATATATTTTTCTGAAATCATTAGTTGGTAATTTTTCCAGAATGTCTTTTAAAGTATCATCTGATATATTCACAGATTCAAATGCGGCCTAAAGAGTTTACGCCCGATGCACCATTGCTGAGATAACGTGAATTAAACTGTCCAAACTTTGTCTGCGTATCCATTTCTTGCAGTCCAGTTTTAGAATAATTGAGAATCATACATACATGACTACTCGTGGGTAGTCATGTACGTACATATATCTCGATAAATCTTTGTGTTAGCTGTTCATTAAGCCTTCCGTGTCTGGTATAAACGCGGCGCCGAAAATTTTACCAAATAAAGTAACATATATCAAATACCCCAGTTTTATTCGTTAGTTTGCAGTTGTCTCGCTGAAAATCAGAACAGTTCTAAACTAAGAAAAGAAAAAACCTTTTAACACTGAACGAAAAACCGCGACATTTAGAGCAGGGAAAATAAATGAAGCACTGACATAAAGAAAAAGAAATTGGGATATGTTGATTGGGGTTAGGTGCAAGCCATCCGCTTTAGAACAAAGGATTTTCTTTCTTATTCCCACCAAATAATCACAGAGAGATTCAACACAGATTCATAAGATTGCTCTTCTCTCCTAAATGGTAAATGTATCAGTTCCTATAAACTTTAAAAAAATATGTTTCTGTAATAAAGAACTGTAGTAAAAGTTGTAAAGACACCCATAAACAGATATTCTGACTAATTTTGATCACTATACAGGCATACCGCATGCACGGGGTCTGGGTGAAAAATGTCAGTTTAACTGCAGGTTCAATTCCACTCTTTTGGATACTGACATGCCATACCGGCCAAATTATACAAGAAAAATGACTATAAAATTAATTGAAGGAATTTATTCCTTTCAGGTAAGGTAGAACTGATTTCTTCAAACCTATCGAAACACAAACAAACTTGATCAAGGTTGATTAAGATCGGATTATTATATATCACCTGCGAATCAACCAACCATGATTTTATCTCATGTTTGTAATATTTTAGGTAGATTTAGGGCCATTGATAGCAGTTTTATTTAAAAACTGATGGGGCAACCCTGTTCAATGGTGCAACCCTTTCCCTCCTGACTTTTCAATTTAGTAAATTTATCAAACTTTATGAAAATTGTCAACCTTCTGAATTTCATGAAACAATGAACGTTCTGAAAATCAACTCCTCGAGACAAACAAAGTGAATGGTCACTTTATAGAGTTTCGACAACTGGTTCAAAAGTTAGGACATTCTTGGATTATTTGAAATCGGGGTTTAGTAGGGAAAGGGTTAAATAAAGATTCAACCATTCAATCAAATGAATTGTGTGCTACTGCACGGGCGAATCAGCAGTCTTTTCATTGCTTACTTGTTAAGCACCGTCCAGACTTCGAAGCGTGGTTAGTAAATCTTGCCCATGCTGATCAATAGACTATCTCAGAAACATTTCAGAATTATAGCATGTCATTTACTGCACTTGCAAACAACTGCACGCACAAATATCAAATAGTTAGAGTTGATCGCTTGATTTCTCCGGTACAGATGTGGTCATATCTATTTTCTTTATTCACATTAAAAAAATTAAGTTGTGTAACGGAAAGCATTTTTGAAAGACAAGCAACTTTTTCTTAACTTGAGTATAAATTTTCCAAGCAAATTTGGTTTCTTACATACAGCTGCTGTAATTGAGTGTAGGCAAAATAGATTCTTTGCTCCTTCTAATAGTTGAAATTTTGAATCTCATTGCTAAAAAAAACTTTAGCCTTTTTCAAACAAAAGTGTCCAACCCAGCCAAAGCGTAGGCGTTGGGACCATAACCGGATCGTGTTGATCTTTTAAACTGTACTGATTTGTGTACAAGGACCAGAGGACGGCGCACAACATTTCAGGATTGCTGTCCAATGGATGTAAATGTGTGTAACACAGTCAATCTGTTTTAATAAAAATAATTTTAATAATATTAAAATAACACATTGACTTTACAATTTTCCCAAATTAACTTAACTTAACATTACCTGTAGGGAAGAACTGCTTGTACCTGGCTTTGCGGGATATCTAAGTATAGTCGACACAGAAGGTTGGAAATTATTTCTCAGTTTCCCATCTCATCTATTGATAAATACCTCTCTGATGGCTTTCTTGTTTTCTTTATACAAGAATAACAATAATTTTGTTCTTAAATACGCATTTAAAAGATTCTCAGCTATTTTATTTTCTACACTTGGAACCTTTTAAAACTAACCTATTAACACATGAATCGGTGAAATACGAAAAGATCTATATTTTAGGACGACAACAGTAAACCGGCCGATTGCTGTCTTGTTCCTGTGTGTGATCAGTTTTGAAAAGAGTGCAAAACGGAAGGGATTTGAATCGGGTTCAAAATGAAGAATATACCACACAAAGCTGAACTATGAGTATTATCTGAGTTCATTCTAAGACAACAGCTGCACAAGTTCTGATAGTTCCCCGGAGACTTTTGGGTGCAAATTAAACAGGATTTCATGTTTCCCTTTGGCTTTGACTCTAAGTGCTACAATCTTGTTGGTGATTTGATGAAGTAATGATGGAAAGGCTCCGGAAATATAAGGATTGCAATCACAGTTTTCTTTAAATCCCGTTTCATGTAGAGCAATGAACCAAAAAGCCACATAATTCAAATGACATACATTTCAAATTGGAGCAAAGTGTACGTTGTGCTTTCGTTTCAAAAGAGCATTACAGACAGATTACCGTTAGTTCGAGACTTCGATTACAATGGCTTTCACTTGTGAACCGAACCATGCATTGCTAAGCCGGTGCGGTGCCTCCATTTCAGAGTTTTAAAAACATGGTTCAGAACATCCAGTGTCAGATATGTAGACATTTTCATAACTCATCAAACCATTGATGTTTAGTGTAAAAATGTAGAAACAAGGCGCAAGCAATGCTAATTGCAAAAATTATTTCATTAACACCTTCTCACAAGCTTTAGAAAGTGAGGAATTGTTCTTTTCAAAGTTGGTGTGAATAGATTGTCTTAATTTCAAGTTGAAGAAGAAGAAACAGTGAACTTTTTGAAGATATTGTAGTATCAATTTATACACGCACTTTCCTTGAGAATGATGCGTGAAGTTGCGTAAACGAACGTGATGTTCATTCTAAAGTTATTCTAAGAATTTCCAAAATTAGAGAAATCCTTGCGTTTTCAGCCTAAAAATATTGTGTTTGCTTACTATTAATAGGGTAAACGAGGCCAGTTTTACCCGATTAAATACCCGGTGATATTTTGAATTTGCACGCTCCTTCAGAACACACAAGCAAATTCAAAAGTGTTCATTTGGTAGGAATATTTTTGTTATGATAAACTTCCTAGCGTTACTACTGCGGACGATAGGGGAACATTTTTCTAAATTCCAGTTCCTAAACTAATGGAAAGATTTCAAGACAACTGATGTTTCCGTGAACACAAGTTTATTTCAAACAGGAATTATGAGTTACCATAAGTTTTGCCAAGAAGAGAGCGGCTATTTTCATGCAAATTCTTCACTTCAGCTCGAACAATATTTGTTTTAATACTGTACCAATATATGTGTGTATTTCACTGAGTTACTTCTATAATTGCAGTGAGTTCTTGATCCACGTGGGTAGATAATTATATAGAGAATTAGTTTCCATTGTATAACATGAATGCAAAATAAATTTCTAATCCCTTTATGACTAATTATTTATTTTGGTTTTGTATTGGCCAATAAAAGCAAATTGATTTATTGCTCATTGCGTAGTCAAATAAAACGAAACTTCAAATTGTTGAAACCGTAGTGAAATGCTGTAAAGTTAGTTCAAGAAAACAAGTTCGGTTTTTGGTAACCTGGAATAGTTTGCCAGGAAATAACTTACATTAAGGTGAAGGTTGCATTTCGAGTATATTTTAAAGTGCGTGCAGATGATGAGAAATGGTATTTCTCAGTACCAACGGAAGTTAAACGAAAAGAATATTTGCTCGATTTTTTAAAGTCTACTAACAGGAAATAAGTGATTGTTTGAACTTCACAGCTCAATTCGCCTTTACTAAATTGAATCTATGGAATGTTCTGATATTTCGAATAATTAATTACGATTTAAGAACCCAGAAGATGCTGTCATGAATTGTTTAGAGTAAATATCGTCAGCTTAATCCCTCGCAAATTTCGATACATTAATAGCGTTGTTTGTATTCTGCCAAAATAGAAGAGAGTCCATGTACGGACAAATAGAAGCTGTGCGTTTTCAAATTTAACAAACTTCCAAACTGAAGTTGCGTGTCTTCAAAGGCGTAACAGGATAAATTTTACGGGAACATATATTGGCTGCCTTTATGACGGCTTGGACTGGTCCTCTCATCCAGCTCCCACAACATCAAATTAAACTATACAAGTTTTAATTTATTACCAACACTCTGCAATCTTAAAGTTAGAGACAAACACGTGCGCACGCGGAGCTGTCAGGGCCTGTCTTGTGTGATAGGCATTCGGAAGATGAATTGCCCCTTAAGAAGTTGATTTCAGCAAACAATACACACCAGCCCCCCAATTAGAACTGATACCCTTATTCGTGAGAATTGGATTATGCATACATTACAAATAAAACTAATAGACATTTTAAGCATTCTGAATACTTAATTGTGGGTGGGATCGCTCCTGATTTGTCAGTTGGTGGGCATTCTATACGTGACTAGATCCACATGGATATTCACAAGCGGTCCGTCAATGTTGGCGACGTTGTGGGTGGAAGTAAGAAGCTCTTTAATTCGTCCCTTTCTCATTTGATTGTTCGCTGTGTATTGATACACTATCTGCCAATGAGAGCTTGGTAGTCGGTGCGCATGCAATAGTATTAATACTAAATACGTGTGGGATTCTGGACAGAAGCGCACAAACATCAACACACTCTGGTTCGATAACACTGTCACTTCACGCTTGAAAGCCAAGACACCCACGCTGATCATGAATCCTAGCGAAACCAGCTCAGCATTTACTCCCGTGGCCAACCTGTTCTTCCCAAGTGGACCGATCAGTGAGCGCGAAACATACACATGGCCTTCCTTCTCTCCTCCGGCGTTGTGGCACATTTGGAATAACTATAGTCCAAATGGTTGTGTAGCTGATCGAGCCACAAAGAGCGTGCCAGGATCTCGTCCCTGGTCCGTCTACCCGTACACAAGTCAGGATTATGCCAATGCGTTGTTTCAACACCCAGGCTATGGCCAGTTCCTCGGAATATCACCCTGTTCCGAGGACGAGAAGCCATCTCAATCGTACATCGGGCTTATTGGACAGGCCATACTCAGTTCTCCAGAGAAAAAACTGATTCTCAGCGAAATTTACAGCTACATTCAAACACAGTACCCGTATTTCAGAAAGAGGGGGACAGGGTGGCGAAATAGCATACGACACAATCTTTCGCTCAACGATTGTTTTGTCAAGACTGGTCGCAGTCCGAATGGAAAGGGACATTTCTGGGCCATTAGTCCGCTCTATTACGACGACTTTGCACGGGGTGTAATTCGAAGACGAACCTCTAGGCGGGCGGCAAAGTTGTCTCGAAACCGAGTTTCAGAGGAGATTAAAGAAATTATACCCGTTCCAAAAGAGAAGAGCAAATCTCCTGCTGATAAAATGGAAGAGGAAGCCAAGCAGACTCCATATTCCCGCAAAGAGTGCAGCAGCGAAACAGTGAAACGGGAAACTGTTAACGTAAAGATTGAGCAGCCAAATTCGGAGCAAGTCATGCAAATGGTAAAGCCAAAAGCGTATGACGTGGAAAGTCTTCTCGCTCCTGGTCGCTTGGGTAAGGATTCCTTGTGGAACTGCTCGTTGTACTCCGCAGCACCTGTTGATGACCGTGCAGCGGTTTCCAGCACCAGAGAATTTCTCACCACACCATACTGCTACCCATATTCAAGCATATACAGCCCAAGATATCTTTACTAACAATGTGAAACAAACTAAAAATAGAACAATAAGAAGCTTAACGCATAAAGCAAGTAATCTATTGTATTTTACTCCATATTACAAGCCTGAATGTGAAATGAATGTATGTATGTACGATGCCAGCATATAGTCATCGCAGAAAACATTTTTGAAAGCAAAAAACTGGCCGCAGCTGGTTTCCAGATATATATTTAATGAAGAAAAAGAAAGTAATTTATTATATAGAGAAACTATTCGATAAAGCTGAAACAAACAAGCTAACGAGACCTGGAAGAAGATATTTAGTGATCAAGATTTTGGCGTGGCCATGAGTTATTAGAATCCCTTGGATATTGAGCCGAGTTTTTATTGCGTTTTTTGAACACGAATCCGTTGAAGTCAACCGGATTCTTTTTTTTTCGGTAGTTTGATATGTTCAATATGGATAAATAAGAATCGAACTACATACTTAGTTAGAAACTGATTTATACATATCTCATATTTTCTATTATACAGTTTGTTTAAAAATATCGAAGAATGCGTTAAGACGGAACCTATTAAACAACAGTTAAAGTACTGCGCCGGACTGTCTTGTTTTTTGAGAGGCATTTGATTTTATCGGTAGCTATCGGCACGAAACAGATCTTTTGTTTTGTCGTCTAGAGCTCTGAAGCTATTCCTTTCTTTATTTATAAGTATTCAAATGGTTATCGTAAACTGTATGGAAACTTTCTTCTAAACATTTTGAAGGAATGTTTACAGTCGCAAAGTTATGTCTAGCATTGCGTTGTCTTATGATGCTGAAAACAAGTCATCCAGTGACTGACTGATCGGATCTCAGTTCCATCGCTCATCCACCTTAAACTGTTTAAAGTAAGTTTCAAAAAATATTTAAAGTTTATGGTAGAGCGAACATGCAAACAAACACTACGTGAGTGGACCGGAACTCGACCTCTGACTATCGATAAAACAACAAACTGCCTGCAAACAGTTGGAGCAATTGGCGGGTTTAACAATTTAATAGACATGTTGATTTTTCCAAGCATAGTTGTGCCAAAACGTTTATACAAGCTTTTAGTTCATGTCGTAAGTGAAAGAAGGAAAATAAAATACTTTACCCTCACTGGCAAACCGGACAGTCATGCTGTTGCTCAGTTTCAGTTCGTTAACTACCTAAAGACGGCTGTAGTAGTATGTCATCATTATTTTTGGCAACAAAAGATTAATAATGCTACACACGGGAGAATAATTTCTCAATATGCGGATGGAATGTACACATCATGGTTGCTTATTCCAATCCAGTTTTGGAGCATAACAGATTTTGTAAAAGGTTGGCGATATGATGTTTTGCTTTTGGCAAACCAAAGATTAACTTTCTAAATAATGAGTTCACAAATCGTAAAGGTATTTCAAACAAGATGCTCGGCAAATATAAACCATTGCGTAGGGGTGTGATATAGCAAATGAAAACAGTGTCAGTGTACAAATTTGAAATACAGTATTCAGAGAAGCAAAATTTCTATCACTGTCGAACTGTCGGGCTTTCCCATGAAGAGCTTTTGGATGACAAATCAAAACACTGCTTCATGCGGTTTTATTCAATTGGTTCTGCAGAATTAGAATGAGTTCAGTTGATTTACAAGCTTCATCTAAGGATGTTTCAAGTGATCGTTGTCATATGACTTTCACATATGTTGGCGCTTCTTATATCGCATATAAAGGTTGAAATAAGAAGATACACGGTTTTTATATAGTAACAAGATGGAGGGCGATTTAAAAGTTGGGAAATGTTACAATCTTAGAAGCTCAGTTAAAGGATAAAATATTTGAAGATAAAAAGCGCAATTTTAGCAGTTATTTCTTTTTTTCACGTTCTATCTTAAAATCTTGCATGAAAACTGTGTAGTTGTACCTAACACCGTTCCTCGGTTTAAAGCAGGTACTATCTTTGTTGAGATTATTCTTTTTTGGCAACCGTATTTGATCTACAAACTAACTTGTCATTGGTCTGCATAATGGCATCTTTAACAGTGACATGACACAGCCTGCATAGCGGCTCAAGGGGACGGGAAAGAAAGCGAGTGAGTAGACGATTGAGCCGCTACGCAGGCTAACATAAGACATTTTAATTGACAGTATAAGAGAATTGCCTATACACGTTTGCCCGTCTCTAGCAGCGCCTCATAGCCATAGGAAATCACATCTCAACTTGTCTAAGATATGTAAATGAACTGCGACGGTTATCAAAGAGATCATTAACGTTTTCTACTATATTTTCTATCGTGAGAAAGAAAAGAAAAGGGAAGAGAAACTGATGCAAATACGAAAAGATTTTGTATTATCGCAAAGGAAGTACACGACCACAATACCGAAATTGACCCCCAGTTCAAGTTAAATCCTTTGATATAGGCCCTAAAGACCAAACCACAAATTCGCAAACAAAAGCCAAGACCAACTCAAATGTCAGTACTAATGAAGTGCTTGAAAATGGACTCCGCCTTCAGCTGTATTTCCTTGTCTTTTTCACTGGCATCTTTAAACTATAATGGGTCTTTTATTTCGCCTATGTGATTTCATATTAAGCTAATCGCTAAAAGAAAAATATCATTTGAGAGGCGTTTCCTGATTTTGAAAGCAAAATCGTGGCTTTGATGGGAAGAAATTTTCTTCAATCCAGTTTGGGGTATTGCGTGAACCAGCAAGTAAGCAGAACGATAACGAAACAGCACTCATTAACTGTCTGTTAATAGGCACAATTTGGAATACTGAAAACTTAAAAATATATCTTGTTTCGCGTGTCTTGCGTGTCGTTCCTCACACCTTCCAGATAGTTACAAGAGCAGCATAAAACTGAGGAACTATGCGTGAATATTCTGAGGAATAATTACAGATTCTCAATGAACTATTACAGTGGAAATTATATAACTGATCTATATGTATTCGCGAACTACTGAATATGCACGTTATCCAGTCTAGTTAGAGCCAGTATTGACAAAACTATATGTTTGTACGATGTTCTCTAGATTGGAAATCGTTATCACCTGGTCCGTCCGTTGGCTATGATATAATCACTCACACGTTGTTTCATAATATCACCGAATGTGTGAGTTTGGATGTTTGCTGTCTAAGAAAACATTCTTATGTTTTCTTGTTGATTGTTAAATTATTATTTGATTGACTGCAATGGTTGATTAGATATAAATTTGGGACTTTTAAAAGAGGCATAATATTTGGACGAAAGGGGTTAAACTTTGCAAAACTTAACAAAAGAAACAATAAATGATCAGAGGAAAAAACGTTCTTACATGCTTTTATGGAACTTATGATTCGCGAATGGTTGCATTTACTAAAAAGATAATTAATTTTGAGTTACATGAATCTTTATTTGAATAGACTTATTGTCTCCTAAAATGGTATAATATCGGTTTTGTTTGGTTTTGAAGCCAGCTTTTGCGCAGAATTTGCTCAATTGCTTGACATGTAAAGTGTTTTTCTGCAGCTTTGGTGATGATAACACTGAAACATACTGAAAGCAGAATTTACATTTAACAATTTAGCAAAAAGATTATTGGAATAATTCAGTCGCAATTTTGTAATTCATATGTGCATAACAAAGACAAAATAAAAATTTTTTCTGAACATAAATTAAAGAAAAAAAGTCTTCGGTATGAAAAGGGAATGTTCGAGTCTTTAACTGATGAGTCTACAGCGGTGTGCGTACAACTCAAAGCAGAGGCGGGTGGCGACTTGCAAGGAAGAGAGAAATTGTGAAGAAAGAAAGAGTGCAAGAGTTGATTGAAATACGTTTCAACAAAAAAAGAGGTATTGTAGCAAGTTTGAAGTGCAGAAAATTACTATTCTTTTGTGGCTATACTCATTTTAACGAGATGCAACTACTTAGAGTAATTATATAGTCAATACTACATCTCACTTCTGCCTTCAACAATAGAATCAGTTAATTGAGATTTCTTTTCTTTCCCTCATATTTTCATTGATTTTGTCACTATCCACAACTCGAAGGAAGAACTCAAGATTATGAAACGGACCTTTGCTCTCGGAAGCATTTCACGTTCTCTTATTCACACAAGAAAACCACAAAAAAACACGTAGAACTGAGTTATTTTTATTTAAGAACCACATCAGAATTATTATTGGGCAAATATTTATTTTAGAACTATTGTCATGATGTTCTAAACAATTACAATATCTATCGTAGGTTGTTACAAGCGGACTTTTAAGAAACAATCATAATTCAGTGTATAAACTTCAGTATTTCAAACTGTATGTTAATCTTAATTTGTTTGGCTCTAAAAACGAATCGTTGCCCTAAAATAAAGACATAAACTCCAGTGAAAGGATTCGTAGACGAGACACTAAGACAGTTCTAATACTGTACTTGCTAAAAGAGTTGTGGATCCTTAAAGAGAGTAAGGTGATCAAACATGGGATCTCAAAACAAATTAGAAACTTCTATTTTTAATCTTTTAAACGTTCCAAATAGTATATTAAGCTTAGCAACTGACGCACAGATCAACATAAGTGCATGCTTGCCCAAAGGATTGATATTCGGCAGTCTATGGAATCTTGCATGCATCTTAGCTTCTAGATCTTTGTAAGATCAAGAAGCTAGCAGGCAATAAAGAAAACAGATTTTCATGTCATTCACTGTCATGTTTGAGATTTATTATTTTTGATTTTTTTCCTCTTGCTGTGGGAGCGAATCAAGTGAACTGGACTGTCAACCAAAATGATTCCAGTTGAGACATTGATAAATCATTGTGTTTGAGAGCACACAAGTGGAAGATTAGAACGAGTCTCTTTGGATCTGAAGAACATGCTCATTCAAAAAGTTTAAATTAGAAAAAGTGTGTTGCGTTTATAGGGCGGAATCCGGGAGTTAATGAGCTCTGTATACAGAAATCCGGCAGAGATGTTAGCTTCCTACTAGCATCTCGGAAGTGTAGCAATTAAACGACTCTAGATTTCTTTACAAAGATTTATAACAATTAAGGAACCAACAATTTTACGAGATTATTTAGAAGATGTGACTTTATACTATGAATTTGTTCAATTGAAATTCAATGTAGAATCCTGACAGAACTTTTATCACCGCTATAAGTTTAAAATTTCACTGAAGAGGCATGCATTGCATCATTTTTTGAAGTATAAAAGTGTAATAAGTTTTTCCAACAGAGAAAGAGAACAATAGATTTTGAATCTAAATGCAAGATGGCATGGTTCATGATTCACAAACTTGTCAAACGTGATTTCTCTCCACGTTGAAGGAAGAAATCTTACTACTGAGGTATAGAATAGCGTGGTGTCTATCATTATTCTCACATTTTTTACTGCAATTTGATTTGACACGCACGTGAGGAAAATATTTTGGTTATTTTCTACAAAGCAAAGCCTTTGCTTACGGACATACAATTACTGAAAGAATTTTCTAAACATGTTTAATAACCTATTTCTTACCGACGAAGTCGAAGGAGACTGCATTCTCAGCCTTTAAATATCTCGCCATCTCATCGTTATTTAGATTAAACACTTACATAGATAAACTCTACAGTTATATTTACATAGAAACGTTTTAATTGTAGATAAAGGGAAATGAAGAGATTTTTAGATAGTTTAGAAGTTACATTAGAGTAAGAAAGTTATCTCGTACAATTCTCTCAAGTATTAAGGGTAAAGGTATATATGGGAAATTGCCGTGATGATGTTCAATTAATGACGAAGACGCAGTTTACGAAGTTGAACAGAAAGCTTTACAAGCTGTAGAGAATATAGTAGATTCATGATGGTGATGGTGGAGCGGGCATATATATTTGTTGGCGGGGAGAGGGAAAGTAGTGGCCTGGTTTATCATACTGAGTAAATTGAGGCTTCTTCGAAGTAGGCGTCTGACAGCAGAGTGAAAGTAGAAGCTTGTGAAATGCGATTGTTGGAGAAGTCAGCATTGTGACTGGTTGTTATGATCATGAGAGAAGCTGTGGGGTTCAATCGCATGTTTGCGACATTTATTTATGGTGATAGTTGTGGTTTCAGTAGTAGTGTGTTATGTGTTCTGCCACTGAGTATATGTGTACTCGCTTGGTGGGATTTGCGCGGAGAGTTTTGAATAAAAGATTTCTTTAAAGAGAGTCTTTTTCCAACGTTTTACTGGAATGCACTTCAAATACATAACAATTTTCTGACGTGGTGTTGTTGATGAGATGATATATGCAGTTATAGTATTTTTATTTTAGTGAAAGTAACTGAGATCACCAATTGGGGATGTTTGAGAACCTGGTCTGCTAAAAATCAATGATAATCAAGTCTTAAAACTTGATAAAATACAAGAAGCTTCTAGCTTCATAGTCTTTATGGCTAGCCAGTGATGGTTTACAAGAAAGTTGTCCAAGTTGTTGTGAGGGCCGTGCGTGGCCGTGCGTGGCCGTGCGTGGCCGGACATTGGGCCAACTGAAGGCAGATTTAGGTCCTGTTTACATGGAGAAAGTTAACCCAGTTAACCCGCCTGGCCGAGTTATCTCATTTTCCCCCCTGTCGAGTTAGCTCGTGTTACATGCAAAATTGCTAACTCGCCTGACCGGGGTTAAACATACTCGCATCAAATCATGTGGCACAGTCGCTTGGCCAAAGCTAAATAACAAAAAATGGCGGCAAGAAAACGTATCTTGGCAGTAAATTTGATTTTTTGTCAATGCTGCCCTACACTGTTGTGGTTTACTATACTGTCTGTTATTACTAAAAAGTCGCTGGTTGGTAGGTCGTTGGTAATTTTTTGAGAGGATTTGCCGGACGCCACTGTGCTTTGTGGGAGAATTCACAGCGACTACTGCAAAAATACTTCATGATCAGTTAACAAATAACGCGGCGAAGCGAGTTAAGTGCTTACATGGTAAAAACGTAACCCGGCTGGGTGCGTAACCGAGTTAAAGACCAAAGCTTTTAAACTGTTTCACATGTAAATGCAACGCTATAATTCAATAGAACCGGGTAAGTCGCCTAGGCACTGGTTAGTGGTGGTAACTCGGCCAGGCGAGTTAACTTTCTCCATGTAAACAAGGCCTTAGGGAAAGTCACCCTTTAGCGAAGAACCCATCCCATTGCTTATACTAACTACATAGATGTTTTGCATTGAAGTCGTCAAATTTCTGAAATATGTAATAAAGTTGTAAAATTGTTCTTTCATATCGTTGAGATATCAATCGATATTCAAAGTTTTCTTTGAAATAGTGTATGACTGATTTAACTGTTAAGCTATTTTATATTTGTAACAGATTGATTTAGTGATAACATCTAAATGTGATGAAAATCCCGTTTATAAATGATAAATATACCGTTTTAAGCTAATCCAATAATTTTGATTGTAAAACAACAGTATTATATGTAAAGTACGTTTTTGGCTGCCATCTTAGTACACAAACTCGGGCTGTCACATACTAAATATTATCCTCGCTTACGATATGCCCTATTACTTATCACAAATCTCGATCATTTGTTTGATTTTTTTACCTTTTCTGTGAAGAACATTTAAAACATTGTTAAATAATATTACTTTTAGATAATTTTTGTATAAATCGAAATTCAAACCATGACGTATATTTTGTCTCGAAATTTGGTTTTCTTACCAAGTCATGGCAACATTCCAACTTGAAAATAGTATTTCAGTTGAGCTTTTTGAAACATGTTGAATGGACTACAAGATCAATGGTTTTGCAATCATTTAAAAGGCTATCCTGCTTTGCTAGAACTGTATTTTCTTTAAACCGGTCTTTAGTAAATTGAAACTGAAAGTGACAACGAAATAATTCATATTGCTTTCTTGCAGAGCTCACATTATGGACGGAGATTTTTAATTACTAAAATTGCGTCACTATATAATAAGTCAAAATAGTTTGGTTTAATTATTTTCAGTCGATGGCGCCTGAGCCCGATTTTCGAGTGACGAGCGCTAATTTTCTACAGTGCAGTGTAACACTTTAGTCAATGTGGCGCCATTGACTGTTAATTGCGTCAACGGTGGAGTTAGAGAAACTACTGAGTGATTGGCATACTTACCAACTCACTTTTTCTAACGAATAATGTTGTTTAGCCGCAATTAATTTACTAAACTTAGATAGCCGTGTTCCGGGCTAATACAATGGTTAGCTACTATTCTAGAAACAACGTCGAAACTGAAAACTGAGTCAGCATGCTTGCATAATGAACAGTGTCTTGTGACTTTCTCGAATTATATTCGATATTTGTTGAGCACAGTCTCTAATCGCCCAATGTCGGTTGGTAATATTACTATAAAATATATGTCTAAGTTTTATGTTAAGTTCATTTCATGTTCTTTGAATACGTTTACAGTTGTTTAAAATGATCGATTGGTATATAAGGTTTTGGTACATCAGTTTAAGGAAACAGTATTTGAATGAGATCAGCTAAAACAAAAATAGAACTTTCAGAAGCAATAAAAAAATGACAAAAATAACTTTTCTAAAAATGCTTGTACGGAACCTGAAATGTACTTACTAACTACCTACACGATCTTGACGCTCAAAATTAATATTGTATTTGAGTATACCATTCTCTCTGACTGTCAAAGTCTTATAATAATGTTTCTGTGATTTTTAAAAAAATTACAACCTTTTCTCAGAGTTCCTTCAATTATTAACCAATATTCGCTTAACCTGTATCACGATGAAACACTGTTGAAACCAACTGTAACAAACTCACTCTAAAATATTCCAAAGGCGTTTTTTTAAAACAATAAAGGAAGTCAACATTTTCCTGATCACGCGAAGTATATCTAAACTTCTATTAAGTATTTCTGTCCAATCCTGGAAGTCAAACGGTAGAGCCAGTGTTTTTATTTTTATGAACCCCGCATGACTGATCAGCTGATCTGTTTCTTACGTTCCTGAAATAATTTTCTTGTTGTTCTCCTCAGTCTTATTCTTCTCCTTCTTCTTCTTCTTCTTCTTCTTCTTCTTCTTCTTCTTCTTCTTCTTCTTCTTCTTCTTCTTCTTCTTCTTCTTC
>JANSTR010105432.1:0-12164 GCA_025434805.1 Antipathozoanthus remengesaui | reverse complement strand
AAAACAATTTCCTCGATAAAATAATTTCTACAATTACAGTAAATGAAGCAAATTTTGTGTTGGCCCATACATAAATGCTACCCTTGTGATAAGCTATGTGAACGGATATTCATCAAACATGTTTATTCTAAGCTTCCTAACTCGAACTAAATCACTTTAAACTTGTTTAATGCTGAGTATGAACACGGCTTAAATATGACCTGGGATTAAAAACACAACAAGAACATTTATTTCCAAGTTGCAGTAAAAAGTAAAATGCCTCAAGTTTACAAGAAATTATTCAATCTCATTTTCAACAACGGCTTTTCCCATGCAGCACCTGGTGCAAGGGCCTAATGACCTATTTTTGAATCTGGTGAAAAGAATGGATTCAGGATTGAGGAAACTATAGAGGAATCTGTGTATCAAGTTGCTTGGCTTTATATTCGAAAATAACATTTTACATCCCTCGCAAACTGGTGATCACATTTTCATGCTGCGTACACTCATTTAATTAATAAATGCGTTCACAAAGTCAAACATAACTCAAAACTCTATGCTTGTTTACGATTCAATTTGGCATGAAGTTTTATTGTTAAGTTATGGAATACGAGTGAAATTGGTTCATGTGCAGTCAAACTCGGTAACTATAGGACTTCGTTTTTCAAATATTTGCAGATGCCAGACAAGGATGTATATTGAGTCTATTTTTTTTCAGTCTTTACCTAAATTAACTACCACTTTCTATCAATAACAAAGAAACATATTGTATTATTTTACCAAATGGAGAAAGGTTAAATACTTTGTTTTATGCAAATGACTTTGTTTTTGTATCGCGATGCAAGACTGGACTGCAAAATTCAACTGTCAAAATCAACTTCAATATTTTTGTTCAACTTGCTTGTTAGAAGTAAACCTGAAGAAAACTAAAATAACGATATCTCAGAAATGTGCTAGGAAACCGTAAAACGTCCATTACACTGATCGTCTTGGTCAACGGTTCCCACTCGGATACTGCCACTGTTAAATCAAGTATCCCCCAACCCTGCGAATGTTTTACATCAACAACATTTTGGACAGCATCCAATCAGATCAATGTATGCCTATTTGTAGATATTTCGATAACTTTTAGATCTGTCAATTCCGAATTTGACCATCAAATCCTGCAGACTGACCTGAATACCATGTCAGTGAGGTGCTTGGATTGGGTTATATGAAACGAAACATCATAAAGTGTTGCCAAATTACTATCACCAATTACTATCACCATTCGAATACCGCTTACATGAGAAGACCGTGATCCAAACATCATCACATGACAATCTAGGAGTCACAATCACCCACGACTGTTGCGATGGAATACCCATTGTAAAAACATTACAAACAATCTAACAAAGTTTTAGGAATCATAGTGTTCGTAGGACTCTCAAACTGTGCTGTAAACAAGTAACAACATGGAGCCTAAGTTGGCATATGCCTCGGAAGCATGGAATCCACACACTGAACAAAATAGAACAAGTCCAGAAAAACAACTACGACCGCTGTACGAACCCGTCACACACTGGGCTGGGATACATTGAGGATAACAAGACTTGCAAAACAGGTATCCATGTTTCACAAGATAGGCATGCAATAATGTTCTCAGTATCCCTTTCCTCCAGCAGTCATATCTAACTAAAGACATGCAACGATATGCCCTGTCAACTACAGTGCAATGTCCTCGTCCCTACTATGCGAGTTTTGAATAGGTTTCCAGAAGAGACAGTAAATGCTCCATCGCTTAAAACATTTAACAACCCTATCTACTCAGTCTTACGCTCTATCACAACCCCTCTTTATTTGAAACGTTCATAGTGCATGTGTACGAACTTCCTTGTTAAACCAATTATAGAACATTAAATTGTTAGTGTACTAGTCTTGTTAGTGTACTACGCTAAAGTTCGAAGAAAAGGAGCCTTGAGAAATCGCATGACCGAAAGTCGACTGCTCGGAAAGCAATGCATTCTTAAAAGGCACCCTCGAATAAACGTATGATCTACGAAAAATTTATTAAAGCTATCTGGGCGTTTAATCGACTAAAATATCAGTATTGAGAGAATATTATGGTTAACATTAAGTAACAGGATGATTACAAGAAATAATTGAATAAACTGTGTATTCGTCAGTCATCGTATTCACTCCAGTTGATTAAACGGCGCCCTTGAATGAACGCCGCACGTGATTTACAGAAGATCTAAATTAAAGGCATCGGCGTCAAATCGATTAAAATATCAGTATAGTGTATCATTATCACATTTCCTGACTGATAGCAAATGACAAAGTAAGACTATGAGCTGCGAGTTCCTTTTCTTTGAGTGATCATGGGCATTATGTACTAAGGTAGAGTATTGTGAACTAAAACACGTTTGATTTTTCAAAATAATTAGACTTATCTTGAATGTTATGCTTGTGATGTCAAGATTTGAAAACAGTTTTATGTACTGAATGGAGTTTCAATTTTTTTAATTAACAGTTCCGATAACAGTTGTTAATTCATGAGTACAATTGTGATAGTTATTTATGATATGACCCTTTTTAAGGTAATGTTACACGGAAAGACGATTTTGCGCGCAATATTATTGACATCTTGTAACATGGGGATGTTGTAACAGAGACAGTAAACTGCCATCTTTGTTGAAATAAACTACGTTAGCTACGTAACCTACCTCAAATGAGTGGTGTAACTGTGCCTTAATAAAGACATTTCTATGCCATTATGTGGCCGTTTTGCTCACATATGGGGAAAATGATTTCTCCTCCTAGAAAATAAAACATTGAGAAGATTATGGTAAGTATTGATGACGGGGATGATTTAAAGAAATAACTGGTGGTTGTAAAGCGCTGGGTAAAATAATTCAGGTTTGCTATAGGAAGAACATACATCAATGCATGTGTTGTTGATCTGGGCAGTGGCTGTTTATATGGCACACGTACACGGTGTTTGCCATTAACTGGTGCTGGAGTCTATTGAGTCTACTGAACAAGCGTTTGAGTTGATAACAACACATAGAAATCATAGGAACGAATCGAAACGCTGTTCTTGTACATTCGTTAAATACACGTTAATTAAGTTTTAAGCTAACATTTCTAACATTGAAAGAGGTTGCTGGAGATTGTAAATCTCATGAAGAAAAACAGCAATGTACTCACAAAAGCATTCGCGATTTGTAAAGAAGATGGCAAAAACAATCAAAGGTTTTTGCTTTTGCGCGCGCATGGTAAGACTGCTTTATAAAAGGCAACGAATTGTGAACAGAGGCTGGCGTCTTCTACGTTTTTGTCAATTTGAGTTACGATACGTTCTCAAAATACTCTTAAATTACCTGTTTCGATATGATACGTACATGAACAAGGAACAGCAAGAACATTGACCGTTTCACCAGTTTTGTACAATGAAAAGCAAAGTATGTCACAGTTCACGCTGCGCGCCGATCAAAATAGCTGTAGAAGCCAATCTATCGGGGTATATACTTTATACATGTATATGTATGTGTCGGGTATTTTACACTCATACGATTGGATACTGAACCACAAAACAATACTACGTTGTCCTAATATATGATTGTTTGCATGACGTCGACCGCTGGGTGAAGATAGACTACACCTTCATTCATAAATACTGCTGATTTAGTAACAGCAAGAATGGGGATGTAGAATATATGGTTATAAAATAAACCTCAGGCTGAGTTATGTTCTTAGTAAGTTCATAATCGAAAGGCTCTTATACAAGAATAGCAAGTTATACTATAAATCTATATACATGTTGTTAGGCTCTAAAAAAGAAACCCGAAAGTATTCTCTGAGGTGGATTATATCATTTTCAGACGTTTGTCCGGGTTTGAAGTCATATTTACAGATGGTCGAAGACCTAAAATGAGTCCATTTTCACCTTTTGGGCGATCATCGCATAATATCAGTTAGATTACATCAGTACTACCGCTAAATCTAAAACTAACACATCAACTTTAAAATCGCCAATTGGAATAGAGGGCTAACTAACTCAGCTAGGACTTTGAAGGGTTAATGTTTTGTTCGTTCACGAAGAGTTTGTCTCCCTATAGGATTAGGCGCATGTCATTCGCGAATGCTTTGGTCTATTCTATAGATGCCGTAATATTTTAAGTCAAATAACAGAAAAACGTGGTCTCCTGAAGAAACCTAGGCTTCTGATACACAAATACTGCTTCTTTTAAAATCTTAAATATCATAATTATTTTGCTTTTTATCCAGATCAGGAAATTGTTTCGGAAACATGAAAGAAGAAGAACAGTAATTTCGCTCCTTTTAACTTCTTTTTTGAATTCTTCTATCAGTTTTGCGTTTATTTAGTGACAAATAATCACAATTTGGTATATTACTCACAAAGAGACCTCAAAAATAGCGGATAAAGTCAAGCTAACTGATTGATGGTGGCAGTCAGAATGAATAATCTGGTAGACAGATTCGTGTAAAGTTGGTTTACTGTTCTTGTGTGGACGATAGCGCTCGTGTAAAGTTGGTTTACTGTTCCTGTGTGGACGATAGCGCTCGTGTAAAGTTGGTTTACTGTTCCTGTGTGGAAAACAGAGACCGATACAACGTCGAGCCTAACGCAACGCCGTCCACTTCTACTTTGTTCTGTCGTCAGAATTCGTTATATCTCGTGTTCAGAACAACATTTTAGCTTCAGCTAATCTCAACTTAATGAACGTGTTAGATTATTAGTGATGTTTGCAAACATTTTTGTTGAAGGTGTCATAGTTAGTCTGAGTGGATGCAGAAACGGCTAAAAATCACCATGTTGGTGTTCTTGGTTCCATAACTTGTTTTAAATAAGGCCAGAGAGACTAGCAAGATTAACAGAGATGATTTCAGCATTATGGTTACCTGGACGAACGAACTTGACGTGGGAATTAACTGTTTTAAGTGGGAGCGGTTTGGAACATGACCGCCCCAAGAGACCGTGACTGCTCACTCCCTGTTGGAGCAGATATCGAACTGTAAGTAAAAAGCAAATCTCTGGACGCACTCACAGCAAACTGAATCGCAGAATTTTAGCATAAACGGCAAAATAAGCGTTGACGTGACAGATTAAGATCTGAATCAGTTAAGTTAAGCAGAAGTGGTATTTATATATAGTGCCCGTGAAGTACTTCGGGACACCACTTTTCTGTTAATGCCCTAGATTTACTAATGATCATCCTGATCTTGCACTGTGTTAAATAATAACAACAAATATGACATTACAGGGGCAGATCCAAGGGAGAGGCACCTTTTTAGCTGGAAAATAATTATGACCAATTTAGAGATTCAAATTTTCAAAATTTTCTGGGGGGTCATGCCCCCAGACCCCCCTAAAATTATCACTCGCGCCTTCGGCACTCGTGGTACCCCCCCCCCCTCCCACTCCTTTTTAAAAACACTAGATCAGACCCCGCATTTATCGCTCGTTTTCAACTAGTTTTATATTTATCAATTCAAATTTCCCAAAACAACTATTTTAAAATATTGAAATCAATCATTCCACAAAGTTAGTCTCTTGATGAGAATATATCAAAGCCGTGTTTGCTTTTCGTGTGCGCGTATGATAAACATTCCTTCTGCTAACTTTCTAAATCCTTATAATCTTTCTACACTTTGAATAATGAAAAAGAAGAAACTCGAAATATTCTAAATGCTGCCAGAAAATTCATCAAAGTTGTGGTTTACTTGAGCGAAATTTATTGCCATCTGATTTAACATCTAAACTTGTGATATCAAACATTTGAAACACAAACCGAGAAATAATCTAATACGATTCCTTTCACGCATTAATCAGTTAATCTCCACGCGTAAATTATAAAAATAATGGCCTCCTGTGAAAACCCACATATTCTCTGATATTCATTCTGGGCTATCGAGATAGGAGCTCCGAACTTAATGTCGTTTGGGGTCATAATTTTTGTTGGTTGGTGTCATCAAGATACTGGTGTTTAAATAAACTATGTTTTTGGTCATGACAAAACCGTATTCATTTCATTAAAAGGCGCCCACGAGTAAACACAGCACATGATTTGCGGAAAATCAACAAAATGCATCGGCGTCAAATCGAGTAAAATATCAGTATAGTGTTATCGTTATCACACTTCCTGACTGATAGCAAATGGCAAAGCAAAGCTTTGAGCTGCGCGCTTCTTTTCTTTGAGTGATCGTGCGCTCTAGGATAGAGTATTGTAAACTAAATCACGTTTAAATTTTCAAAATTATTTGGACTTATCTGTCAAGATTTTAAAACAATTGCACGCATTGAGTCAAGTTTGAAGTTTTTTTACACTGAATTATTTATCCATTCAGATTGTTTAATTAATTGACTAAAAAAGATGTTCATTATTTAATTGTGATATATCTGATTTGGCGCGCAATATTTTTGCATTCAATATTGACATTTTGTAACATGGGGATGTTGTAGCAGAGATACTAAATTGCTATATCTTTGTTGAAATAAACGTAACCTACCTTAAATGAGTGATACAACTGTGATTTAGTCAACCACTTTCTACGCCTGATTCTGTGACCGTTCTGTGAAGATATGCGGGGAAAATAGTTGTTCCTCCTAGAAAAGAAAACATTGAGGAGAATATGGTAAGCATTGATGACGGGGATGATTTCAAGAAATAACTGATGTTGTAAAGAGATGAGGAAAAATAATTCAGGTTCAGTGCTACAGGAAGAACGTACATCCCTGCATGTGTTGTTCTGGGCAGTGGCTGTTTGTATGGCACACTTTCCATTAACTGGTACTGGAGTCTACTGAACATGCGCTTGAGTTGAGTAACAACACATAGAAATCATAGCAACGAGTCTAAACGCTGTTCTTGTTGATTTGGTAAATACACGTTAATTAAGTTTTAAGCTAACATTTCGGAAGAAGTTCAATGATGGAAATATTTGTAAATTTCATGAAGGAAAAGCAATGTTCTCACCACAGCATTCGCGATTTCTAGGGAAGATGACGAAACAATCAAAACTCTTTGTTTTGCGCGCGCAAAACAACGTATTTTGAACAGCAGCTGGTGATTACTACGTTTTTTGCCGATTTGAGTTTCAAAACGTTCTTAAAAGCCCTTAAATTGCATGTTGTAATATGATGTATACATTACCAAGAAATTTGTTTTATTAATTTCTTACAGAGGAGTTTACGTCTTTCAAATTTTTAAAATTACAAAAACAACAAGAACATTGATTTCCACCAATTTTGTACGTTGATGAAGCAAAGTATGTTACAATTGATTATTCACGCGATGCACTGGCTGCGCGCCAATCAAAATAGCTGTAGAAGCCAATCTGGCCGGTGGGGTATATACTGTATACATGTATGTATGTGTGTTTTACACTGATACGATTGGATATTGAACCATAAAACAATACTACGTTGTCTTAATATCATTGTTTGCATCACGCCAACCACTGGGTTAAAGCTGTACTACACCTTCATTCATAAACACTGCTCAATTAGTAACAGCAAGAATGAAGATGCGGAATATATGGTTATTAACCAAACTTCCTCGTTCGTTTCCAACTAGTATGCGAGTCCTTATTGCTTATTGTTTTATTGAGTTCGCAGTAAAAATAAAGTGTTTGGAACCTAAATTCCCACATGTCAATCATAATTGAGAAGTGTAGGTTTGACGGACAGCTGCTGATAGCAAGTAATATCTGCTTTGTTCACAAGGCAAAATGGTTCCTCACCTTCACTTTGAGTATACCACATAGTATTCACTTTATCATGTTGCTTACTGAGGGATCTGTTTAGCAAACCTCATTGCGATGACTCGTTTTTTGGCACAAAACTGTGAGGAGCTTATTAAAGGCGACAAACTCAAAACATGACGCGCAAAGCACAAAAAAGCTCATTTCAGAAAACGTTTTGCATCGAATAAGTTTTATCACTCAGTACAATATGCCGCATATTACGATTTGAACCTTTTTATTTAAAGTGACAAACTCAAAACATGACGCGAAACGGATAAAAATCTGTCCAGAAAGTTCTTGCATTGGATAAGTTTGGTTAGTCAGTGCAATATGCCACATAACAAACTCTTGCTATTTGAACTTTTATTCAAATTGGCAAACTCAAAAACATGACGCGCAACAAATAATTCGCGCAATCATCTAATTAATATATTTGCGAGACCCGCTTTTTTCAAAGTTAATGTTTTTGGATGGCAAACGGCGCGCGGGAGCACTGCGTTTCTGGTCATAAGGGTAACAAAAAATGTGTGCTTCAGGTTCATGCTTCTTAAAATTAGGGTAAGTAGGTAGGATTGTTTTTATGGTACTTTTACGTTTTATAAATATCTGCGTTTTTCAGTCTGACACGTGGTATCACGGCCCGTTGCTCCATCATTTTTGTTGACTAACAGTTGACTAACAGATTGGTCTTGGCTGATGTGTTTGTTGTCGCGCGCGAACGTTACCAAAACAAATCGTTTCCAAATTAGTCAGTTTAATCTAAGTTGCAACAAAAATAGACTTGAAACTGAAAACAGTTTTTTGCGAGAAGAAACAGTTTACAAAAAACAAAAACGACAATGAAAAAATTAGGGTCCGCTGTGACTTAAACTCATGGACGGTCGGTAACCGGAACTGAACCGCTGTAATGATCGAATTAAAAACACAGCTTTATCACTTTATGATACACTTAAAACTGACAATAGACTAACATTTGCGAAGTTTTTTGTTAGCACAACTGAACGAATTTTAAAAACTGGATGACGGGATCAGTTCATTGGCTCATAACATAGCAGTGTTTTACCCGTAATTTTCAATATAAAGTGGTAATAAACAAACTTTAGAACAGCTTTTGACTGTGTTAAACAGTAATAACGTACACAGCGCGTGAACTGTGTGGCACGTTGTGTACCTTCAAAAAATATTTTATAAAGTTATTCTACTTCTTTAGCAGAATTTTGCGAAGCACGCGTGAAATCACAGTTTACATTCTTTCAAAAGTAATTGTTTAGACGAGTGGTGAGTTTATGAAGCAGGCGTGAAATGGAGAGTTTTCATCCTTTTTAATGAAATCATTCAAGTTTATTAAGCTGTAAGTGTAATGTTTGAAAACAGTGAACAAACAAACATTCCCGCCTTTTGTAATTGAAAACTATTATGGTTTTAATATATGCTACTTACGCGTGCGGTAAATTTTTGAAGGATGAGTGAAATGCAAAATTAGCGTCCATTTTGTGAAGTCACTCAAGTGGATATTGACGCTTGTAAACGCGTGTAGCAAGATAAAAAAAAGCTTTGCAAAATAAAGTTTGTTTCCTTTTTAATAATGTTTGAAACAAGAAACATTTAAAAAAAGTGACATTTTCAGTTTCTCGAATAATTTTACGGGGGGACCAAATCCGTGGAGAGAGCCCAAATCCGCTAGCGGATTTAGGCCGAGGGGGACCGAATTCGCTAGCGGATTTGGTCCGGGGGAACTAAATCAGCGGGGGACCAAATCCGCTGGGACACCGGCAGAAAGTTTTTTATAAATTAAATTAGTTTAATTAGAATAGTCAGTGCAATATGCCACATAACAAACTCTTACGACTTAAACTTTATTCAAAGCGACAAACTCAAAACATGACGCACAAAGCATAAAGATCTGTTCAGAGAGTTTTGAATTGAATAAAACGTATGATAAATCAACCAAAGGTTGACGAAACCAACTATTCGCGCCGTAAGGTTGGAAGAAAGCTGACGTTTTGAACCTAAGACCTTCGTCGGAGCATCTGAAAAAACTAAAACAGTGAAGGGGTTTGTATGAAAATTTACTAAGGTATGCGATCAGTGGCATCATTCAGCACAATGGCTCTAATGAATCTCGCAAAAGAAGGGAACAAAAACTCATTTTTAAACTCGGAACTTTGGCAACCTCAAAGCCCTTGATTCAGTTATTATACGTTTTAACTACCCGCTGACGCAGTCTATAATTTTTTCGAAAACTATTCACTTAAAGTTGAATTGATTAAGTTTGGTTATGCAGTACAATATGCCGCATAACATGCAGACTCTTACGATTTGAACTATTATTCAAAGTGCCGAACTCAGAACATGAATCGCAACGGATAAAAATTTGTTCGGAAAGTTTTTGCATTGACAGAGTTTGCTTAGTCAGTCAATATGCCGCATATCTGAACTTTTATTTAAAGTGAGAAACTCAAAACATGACGCGTAGCGGATGAAAATATGTTCAGAAACGTTTTGCATTGAATAAAAATTATTGTTACTCCTGTGCAATATGCCGCATAACAAACTTTTGCATTATAAACTTACATTCAAAACATGACGCGAAACGCACAAAGTGTGACAAGTGTGCTTTCATACAAAAGAAAACTAAGGCATAGATCAATGTCAAATTATTTTATAAAAGGAAGTTTAAAACATTCCATACCTCAACCATGTCGCCTGCATACTGCAGTGCAGCTCATCAACCACAATATTTTCTGGCCGGCGAGTTCTAAAATATTTGATGGTGCGAATGTGCTCCAAAATCGTTTTAAATGCATGGCAACGCTTTTCCAACGAGCCAAATCCACAAAAGCTCCCAACGTACTGAACTCCAAATAGAAATTTGGATCAACGCCACATTTTAAGGGAGTTGAAAATCGATAAGGTCAACATGGACTTCTCGCGGTCCCTTTTCCCTTGACATAGCAAGCAGTTCGGGGAAATATTCAAAATTAACCACGCGCCGATGATCAATTGACAAACATACAATCCTCAATCTAAATTTCAATTAAGAGAGGGAGTAACCATTAAGGTTTGGCCACTCAGCACTGGAAATAAACAGATATAATGGTTTATGATTAAAGTTACAGTGCTGTACAAATATATATCTGTAAATTTCAATTAGCTATGAAGATTGAAGTTCAGGTAATGATAATTGAACAGAAGCGGCAAAGGCAGCAGAGTTAGAGGTGTGATGACAAAATTGAATAGGGGCTTTAGAGGAGGCGGAGCTAAAAGTTATATCTGCCTTCTCGTTTGCATTTTATGGCGCCATTTTCAAAAAAGTCCTAGAACTGACCCTGACAACTAAATTTAAAAATATTCCCGGTAAACGATGCTTTTAGGCATGAAAACACACATACAGAAATCTAAAGTTCAGCCCCTAAATTTTCCAACCAACTGTCTACATCTGACAAAACACACAAAAATATTTGACACGTGTTTGTGATCGAGCACAGTTTCACTCTCACGAACTCCAAAAATCAGGCACTTCAAGCGAAATGTGCTCCTACTAAATTTGGTCTAATTCTGCTATTTATGGGAGTTTTCAGTTCCTTATTCCCTCATTAATAAGCTCAACTTTCTACAGCTAAACAATCGCTCTTCTGTGAATCGAACTTTTAGAAAATGTCTGGGTCATTTGGCGGTTTTGCTGCACTTTCTTTTATAATTGTTCCACGCAATTTCTTTATTCGGACCTGAATATAATTAGCTCATACGTAACTATCCCGGATGTGTCCGCCCACTCTGCCTCTGATCATTGATCAATCTACACTTTAAATGTAAAACAAGAAAGTAAATAAATAATACATTATTAGTGAATAATTAATAAATATATTGATATAATACTATAAATAATGACCAGTGAGGGAAATGCTAGTCTATAGCTTAAGAGAGAAAGGCGTCGTGATGGCAAAAATGATTATTGATTCGGATCCGCTTTAGTTTTAAAAGTTGAAATCGAATGTCCCTGTAGTTTGGCGGTTTGGCACGAGGTGGTCATAGGGTGTCTAGTCTATGTCTAATGATAACACACTTTAATATTAGTAATATATTTATCTTTCCTTTTATTAGGAAAAATGAAACCCGTGTAGGGTCACAGTTAGGCGTTAGCCACGTGTGCAATTTTAAACGCGGCACTGGCCCTGCATGGTTTTATTCCGTGTGCGGGTGAATGGCCCCCGAGGAAGGTAACTTTATACTCCAGTGACATATTACTGTACCAGGGGCTAATTATAATCGACATTTCTTGGCGTGATGTTATAGGTGAAGTAAACAATCATGTTTCATTAGAGGGTTTTCACGCAAAAAACAGTCCGAGAACAAGCCGATGTTGGCACAATATTTTTTATGTTCTGTATAGAGCAGGAAAAAATATACCACTGACAAAAATTGTGGGACAATAG
>JANSTR010105321.1:0-12166 GCA_025434805.1 Antipathozoanthus remengesaui | reverse complement strand
CCCACTGGCGTGGGGGGGGCGGCCGCCACGGGGGGCAGCAAGGTTGTTGAAGAAAATTTGTTGTTGTTGGTATTTATCTACAAAATTTCAATCAACTAAGTTGCAGCTGTTGATAAAATTGTGTCTCTACAAGTACTTTGAAATTAAGTTCTTGAGTTAATTAAATATCTTATTATGATTGTTCTTAGATGGATGTGGAAGCTCTAGCCCAAGCTTCAGATAGTGAATTGTTAATCCTTGGTCTAGACAAGAAAGGAGACATTCTGAGCGTGAAGCATTTCATACAGGAATTATATAAAGAGACCTCAAAGGACAAGAGGCAGTCAGAAAAACTGTCACTGTTAAAGAGTATTTTGGAAAATAGCGAAGCAAAAAAACGGCTTTGAACAGCAGAAAGCTGCCCAGAAAGCCGAATTTCGGATGCGAGAGGTACAGCTTGGTTGGTTGTACTTCGATAAGGAAAAGAAAAGTTTATATCTGTGAGAACAAACAAGGGTGGACGAAGTCGAGAGCAGACTATAAATGCCAACAAAGGTGATATAATTGCCTTTTCCAAGACCTTATTTTTTCCTGACGGCAGCAGTGTCTTTGGGCCTGAGAGCATCATAGCATATGGAATTGCAAATTTTAAACATGAAGATATTTCTTCCATCAAGACTGCAGGCATGAATTTGGAATTTACTCTGCAGCGCTATGTATAGAAATGTAAGATGTCCAGAGTTAAAAGAGGAGCCTCAAAGGTCAATAGTTCAAACGATGTGGCCCTTTTAAAACCAGCAGTAGACCTTCAACCAGCATCTAATAGTAAAACAGAAATGAAGCAGTGTGGCTCAAGAACCAACCAGGCAAAGTGGCAGACTCATGCAATATTAGAAGAACGGCGGATGCTCATACAGTACTGCTTATTAAGAGTCGTTAGCTAGTGACAGGGTTCGTACGGGTCATGGAAATCCTGAAAAGTCATGGAATTTAGAATTCTATTTTCCAGGCCTTGGAAGTCATGGAATTTCAATTAGGGTCATGGAAAGTCATGGAAAATTGGTACAATTTGGATAGGATTGTACAAAAGCAAGATGAAAATTAAGAAAACCCGTTTCTTGCACAAAACTTACACATTTTTTACTGAATATATTATTCCTTGTTTACTGTACCATACTAACGGAGCAATAACACGCATTGAGCATCGCACAGGTCTCTCACAGCAGTGACCTAGGATCGAGTCCAGGCATTGCCGTGTGACCAGGCCTGACATGAGGCGATGTGCTTGAGGACGTGCTTGAGCAGCTGGGCGAAATCGCTTGCGTCGCAGTTCTGTTTACTATGCACCATTACAGGAATTTATTTGTTATTGTAATTTTTTATTTGTTATTTCTTTTCATTCGATTCACGCAATCATGCATGTTCGCAATTTGATACGGTACATCCCTCCGGGTCAAACAGGACGGGAGTTACCAGGTGTCCTGTTGTCCACGGGTCAAGAGATTTTGCAAGACGGGTTGAACGAAAGCGTGAAATCCTTGGGTGGATACGATCAAGTGGTGCGACGAACGACCGACGCCTGTAAAAAGGCGGCCAAATGGACGTTGAAGCGTAAAGCCGGTGAGGCCTTGACCACGAGCGAAACATAAAGTGAAAGATTTGTTTGGCTGAGAATGAAACCTATTCCCACCCGTCCACCGACACAACGGGCTCAAGGCGGGCTGACGGGCGGAGGTGCTCTGCCACCCGAATAGTTTTTATGGGTCTGTGTATCTCTGAATTCCCTGCTGAGACAACTTAACAAGAAGAAGAAGACGTCCCTCCTGGATTCCAGACCACGATGACGGCGTGACACAAAGCTTCGGCTTCGGTCGTCAACGACGCCTTTCAATTGTTTGATTTGCCGCCCACCGATACCTCGTTGACCGCTGCTCGTATGCTCGAATTCACCCCCGTTTCCCAAGGAATCAATGCAATGGAATTTGTGGTGCCGGCCGTTTATGCCTTTATTGATTTGAAACGCAGTTATTTTGTTATGACATTCCGATTGAAGCAAGTCAGTGGCACTCATCTGGCTAACAATCAATTGTTGTTCCCAGCCAACAATGTGGCGCACACCCTCATCAAGCAACTGACCTGCCACTTGAACGGGACCCTCATCAGTCCTCAGAACGGCAGTTAGGCCTACAAAGCATTTCTAGAAACCGTACTCAATTACACGGACAAAGAAGCCCACACCCTCTTGCGAGGGCAAGGTTGGTTGCCGATCCAACAAGACATGATGGCTTCGGCCCTGGATTATCCCACCGCAGGACCCCATGCCCATTATACTGCTCTCAGTCGGACCAAGAAAGCAGCCGTATTGTTGTCCAAAGAAAAACAAGCCCATTACGTAAGAGTCACTTTGCACACCTTGATCTTCAAACCGCATTCGGAACTGTTCCATTTGAACAAACCGTTGGTTCCTGGCGTGGAAATGAAACTCCGTTTCTATTTCAACAGTCCTGCTTTTTTATGAATAGTGTGGGATTACAAGGAAGCCTGACACCCCAGGATGTGAAGATTACCTCTTATGCCTGTCAATTGACCCTGTCGGCTCCATTGTACAAGACCTGTACACGGGTCGACACACCCGACGCGAAGTAGCCAAGTACCCGACGGTGCGAAGTGAGATTCGCGTGTTTTCCCATCCTGTCAATCAACTCGAATTCAACGAAAGCAATCTGTTTCACGGCCGTGTCCCCGATCGTTTGATCGTGGGGTTGCCGCATACCCTGTCGTACCACGGCAATGTGGCCTACCCCCTGTTTTCCTTCCAAAACTCTGGGTTAAACGAAATCCAGCAATTGGTGCGTGGCGAAGTGTATCCAGCCAGTCAATTTGAATTGAATCACAACGACATCCACAAAAACCTGGAAGGGTATTTTCGTTTCCTGGTGGCTAGTGAAGCATGAAGACAAGGCGAAGCCAGCATGGTGGATCCAGACATGTGGAGAGGGACGGGCTGCTGTACCCTGTTCATGTTCGACAATGTACCCAATGGAGCCGCCGATGGAGTGTTGATGCATCCACATCAAGACGGAGATGTACGGATCCAATTTAAGTTGGGGGCCGTCGTCAATCACATCATTAATGTGCTGCTGTACGCTGAGTTTGAGAACGTGTTGGAAATCGATGGCGAAGAGGCTGTGTGTACAACATTTACCGAGATTGAAGAAAATGGAATGGTTGGCATTAGCGGACGACCAATTAACACGGTTAGCTCAGCGGGGTCCGAAGTTCGCCCCTCATTTTGTAAGGGTGTTTGCCAGCGATCGCTTACCTTTGTCCCCGCTTCGAGATCGACTGCAAGCCTATGTGGTCAACATCAATCCCCAGGCCCGTCCGGGACAGAATTAGTTGGCATTGTGGACACCCGGCGATGACACCTGTGAAATCATGGACAGTTATGGGTTGCCGTTAGAACAGTATGGAAGTCGTCCATTGGAAGACTGGTTAGCCCGTCATTGGAAGGTGATGGACACCAACCGTCAAAGTTTGCAAGCCTTGACCAGTTAGACCTGTGGTTTTGTGGTTTTAATGTATTTGATGCTCAAGAGTTGAGGATGGTCCTTGACACAATTTTTGAATGATTTCAGTCGTCACGACTACGTGCAAAACGATCATCATGTCAGTCAACGTCAAATGAAAATAGAAATGGGGAATTGAAATGTGTGTGTGTGTGTGTGTGTGTATTTAAGAAAGACAAGGGAGTGAGGAACCCTTAGTCATGTTTCGCACGCCGTCGAGTATTGTGGTGGCCGGACGTTCGGGTTGTGGCAAGATGCATTTTGGAAGACCCAGGTCGCTATTTCCAACAGGGTCCACGGCGTGCCCTCCATTATTATTACGGGGCATGGCAATCGGAATTCGAGCCGATGAAGAAACAAGGCATCCACTTTCACGAAGGACTTCCCCAAACCACCGACTTGGACACCTGGTACCCACCCGAGGGAGCGGTGTTGATCGTAGACGATTTGATGGACGAAGGAGACAAGGACAAACAGGTATTGGATCTGTTTACCAAACACTCCCATCATCGGCACATTACCGTGTTGTATTTGTGTCAAGATCTGTTTCCCCCAGGCAAGTATGCCAAAACCATTTCACGCAATGCGCATTACGTCGTGGCGTTCAAAAATTCTCGAGATCAATTGGAGATTCGCAACTTGATGATGCAAGCGTTTCCCACCTATTGGTGCGACTTCCTCCAGGTGTACGAAGACGTGAGGCAACGTCCTTACGGTTACGTATGTTGGATTTGCCTCCGGCCTCGGATGATCGCTACCGTCTGTTTGCCGACCTATTAAAAGGAGAAGGTTGGATATGGACTTTTACTCGTCGTCGTCAAGATGGATGCACACTTGCTTAAGAACGCCGATCCTCTCGTGTATTTAGAAGTCTTGGACGAGGGACGCAGGGACGCACTGTGCAATGGGTGTTGAAAGGCTCCCCTTCGCCCGCGTTGCGCCGCTCGCCTCGTTCGCCGCCCAGTTGAGCTGGGACGCTCGTTCGCCGACCCACACCTTCACCCGAGTATTCACCAACACGTTCCACTGAACGAAAACTACCTCTGAATCAAGATGAGTTACAGCATCAAATTGATTTGTTGACTCAAGATCAACAACAACGGTATTTAAACCAATCGATCCAAGCAGTGACCCATACCAATACCATCACCACCGTCTATAAAGACGGCCATCCTCCCCGTGTACAACGGATCTCCTCACGCACCTCAACACCCAGTGCCCCTGCCACACCGGTGCGTTACTAAAAAAAAGAAAAAAAAATGGGAATGAATTCTATTTCGTTGTTGGAGGAGGAAGCGGATCAAGTGGATGGCAGCCCCACCTTGTCGCGTTTGGATCCGTGGTATGCCTATTATCATGGTGTCGTCGTCGTCAATTTATGCGTTTCAAACGTGCTAAATTGTGAAGGAATGGTTTTGCGCCACTCATTATAGCCTCAGGATTGATTGTGGGTCGAGTCTTGCAAAACAGTCTGGTAGTGGCCGGATTAGTGGCGGCTGGCACATTGGTCAAAGGATGGATCAAGTTTTGACAATGGGGAACTTTAGTGCAAATGAGTTGATTTGCCTATACAACCCATGCCAAAACCTTAATTGAACTGAGAACATGGGCTTGAGATGGAGGAGAAGGAGACCCCATGGCGTTTTTGATCAAGATGCAAACCTTGGACGACATGGTGACGGATTTTTTGCCTCCGTTATCCAAAGCCTATCGGATCGCCTACAAGGTCCAGTACGTCTACCGCCCTCTGCCCTCTATAAAAGTGCATCACCCCTGTCCGGAGCAAGTCATATCAGTATGCCTGCTGCGATACGATGTTGACGAACAGCCGGATGAAGCAGCAAACGCAGATGACGACAACAAGGCGATATCTTTCCCCTCTTTGCTCTCCTGGCTCCGGCTCTCGCTCCGGCCGATAAAGCCACTGCCTTAGGTGTTTTGGATGGGGCAGCCGGGTGCGCCGCCAAGAAATGATTGGACGCAGCCACGCGTCGCCGCGAAACTCGGTATTGAAAACCATGAAACGACTGTGGCGTCAACGCCCCTTTTTGGAAACGGTATTCCAAACGACCCCGACATGACGTCGTCATCTGTTACAACAGGCCAATCAGGATCAAATCAATGCGTTGAACTGCTGTTGAATCTCTTAAAACGACGTATTCCTCTGACACATCCTTTGATGGCCCGTTTTAGACGGTAAAAATTGCTTTTGTATGACGTGGGCAAGCGTCGTCATTCTACCAAACGACGACGCGCCTTGCTCATGAGTCAACTGGGGCGCGGCTTGTGGACGGAATTAAAAGAAGCGTGTCAATGTGTGATGCCGTTTCGAAAACTATAAAGACAAGGCCACACCTCCAGGCGGGGTCAATGTTCGTCTTGGAAGAGATGATCGTGTTGCCCAAGAAAGAAGTGCCGTGGTACAATGGGGAATTAGTGGTGCAGTGGTACAAGGGGGAATTGATGGGCAATGCCTTATTGAACCGGGCCGGGCACTTGGCAGCCAAAAAGAAACGGATTTTAGCTGATCCTCAACTGGAGGACACCGAAGCCGTCCAACAAACCCAACCGCTTTCTCGAGCCCTACGAAACGCCACCAAACGTCTGAGACAACGTCCAGAGGGTATGGTTTGGATATCCAGAAATGGATCAGCAAGAGCGGACGCGAATGACATGGACCCGGCACGCATTTGAACAAACGTTTGAAACGCGGGGCTCCTGGCATTAATTGATTGGATCGCATTGCCAAACAGCACGACATCGATTACTCTCGAGCCAAGACCTTGAAGGGCAAGCACGTGACCGATCGCGAGATGATTCGAGCCATCGGCCATTTGCCCGGCCGCAAGACCCTGACTGAAAACTTGGTCAAGAATATCATGCAAGCCAAGACACGTTTAAATCTGTGAAACGTTTATTGATGTACTCCAATAAAAACAAGAGTGTCATTCATAGTCCAGTGCGTGTGCCGTGAACATCACAGCGATACAGGGTTCGAAGTATTTGTTTCGCTTTCAAGTCTAGGAGACGGGCCTCGGGGATACATTCTACGCAAACGTAGTGAGTGGGCCGTATCGTAGCCGTAGGGACAACAATAGGGACGCAGTTCACACAGGTGAGGATCATCCCTGTCGTAATCGTGCTACATTTCAGGCAGGGTCTACAAAAAAAGTCAAAACACGTATCGGTAGTGATTTCCAAGTGCTCGATAATAATTCAGGGTAGTGTAGTACGTGAGGTGATCATAATGATGGTGATGATAGTCTTTGTCGGGCGTCGGACCAAATCCATGCGGACAACAATAGGAAAAGAGTTCCACACATTTGTCTTGGGGCACATCTTCCAGTTTGGGTAGGATCTACAAAATCAAGGAACGTGTCGATAAGGATTCAGGGGAGATTGTGTTCGTGAGGATCGCACCAGTCGTACTCGTGCATAGCCTTGCGGACAACAAGAGTAAGGGTACGTTTTATTCTTCCGTTCGGTTAGGATCTTTCCTCAAGGAGACGAGACGAGAGCCTTGTGAAAGCGTTCACCGATAAACCAATTCAGACGTTTATGAGTCCACAGACATCCCACAGACAGGTTAGCCCGGGAAGTCCATGGTCCCCATAAACAAATAATCATGTAATCCGGTCCCCATAAACAAACAGTGGCTGTGAGAGGGGTCACCCACATCTCGTGGAAATGGTGATGGTGATGACAGTTATAAAGGTCCTCAACATCGTAGCCATGAGGACAACACCCCTCAGGGTAATAGCCACAATCGTCAATGTCGTCATCCGAGTCCCAGCAAGTACCGATGTTAATGACTTCAGGTAGAATCTGGAGAGCAAAAGCAGTGATAAAATGATGATGATGATGGTCTCTATACTTTTGCACAATTATCATTACATTCAGGGGAACACTCCCCCTCTGAACAGGCCTCGAACCAGGGAAGGGAAAACCGCCAATACTCCTGGGTGATCTCAAGGAAGATCTATCAAAAGAAAAAATAGGTCCTTTAACAGTGATCCTCAGAAAGCGTAGGTGTAAATAATGTTTATGATGGGTCTTGGGATTGTCCTTTTGGTGAGGCCAGTATCCGTGGACAAGGAACCGACGTACATCACAAGGAAGAGTGCCCTTGACGGGGCGGAGAACGATCTAGAATAAGAGCAAAGGGAGGATGAATGGGTCTGTCTTCCCACCAGGCTGCCAAGAAGGCGTCGGTACAATAATGATGGTGCCAGGTGGTGCGATAAGCATAATTCCAGGTACAACAAAAAGTATCCAGATCACAGGTCCAAGGGGGCCAATCCTCTCTCCATCTCCCAAACAACTGTAGAAAAAATCAAAACTGCCAATGAACCTTCCCTGAGTGGACCGTCAAATGACGAAAGTGATGATGGTACATCAGGGGATAAAAGTAGCCCGGATAAATCCCGTGTGGGCAACAGTATCTAAACATGACTTGAGCACAGGACCAGGTCGGGCATTCTTTAGGGTAGGCCACAATCTAGAAAGAATCACCGAGAGAGGAGTTGTAGACGCACATCATGATAGTGGTGATGATGTAATGGTGTGGAATAAAAATGGAGAAATTTCCCCTCACCGCAACAGAAACCCATCCGTGTACATGTCCAATAGAGGGTGTGTACAATGTGGGCAATGATCTAGAACAAAGAGAGAGCAGTCAGGAAGGTCCACAGCCGGAAGAAAGAACAGAATACCACAAACGAGCCGTGCCCTGAGGGTGTTGTCCTGGAGGGAGAGTGAACCGCGATTCGAGAAAAGGTAGTCGTCGCACCAAACACCAATGGAGGTCGTGGGAACACTACTAGAAAGAACAAACAGAGTGTGTGTAAGAGAAAAAAAGACATGTTTTCAACGGCAATGGGGGTAAATGCAATGGGAACACCAATAATTTCTGGGATGGATGCCGACACTGAGTTTCAGTCGCGAGGTGAGAAATCCCATATGACGCACAAACACCAAGGATGAAAACGCGGTTCAGGATACCAACACTACAAAGAGAAATCAGGATGGAGTGAATCATGCTTCTAGGAAAATCGCTTTGCACTTCAATCGGGTCGCCAGACATATTGGGCTCACTCGACGCCACAACTACAAAGAAACAGGATTTTTTATTTTACACTTTTTGTAAGAGGATCTCTTTGAGATACGTCTGTCTTAACTACATCCACAGGTACAGTGGTCCTCTGCAAAACTCCTGATGCAAAGAAACGGTAAAATATCATCATTTCTTGGTCTGAATTCAGGCACCACTTTGCGGAGACACAACAGGCATCCGTAAAGAAGTTCATAGAAATAGGTCCATGCCGTGAAGACCAAAGTAAGAAAGTGGATTTTATTTTGGACAAGATCGATGAGTGCTTAGAAGCGAGTGCTTAGAAGCTCAGAACCCAATTCAACACTTTGCTGCATCCACAGGCACAAGGGAGGGGTTCATACATATAATGGCAAAACTCGGTGTCGGTACAACAACACTGTTCCTCCTCGTCGTTTAACCACTACAAACAAAGAAACAGGATGTCAAACTGTTTTATTTACTTATTGTTTTTCCTTTTATTACTTTCTTTACTGTTTTTCTTTTCTTCTCTTCTTCTTATTTTTTAACCAAATCGCTCTACCTTCACTTCATAGGCCAACTGGCCACAGCCACAGGGGCACATCTTGCGATGGTTTTGAATAAAGCGTGGTGGTAGAGTACAGGCACTCCTACCCAACAAAAACGCGCTTCGTCTTCAAATAAGGGCTATAGGAAAGATAAAAAGAGAAAGAAAAAAGAAAAACAAGTTAAAATACAGTACTGATTAAATTTATAAGTGAGCAAACCACATTGGCAGGGACACAAACTCATTTCAAAATAGCGGTGACAATACACTTTGTCACAACAAGAGGCTTCTCCGTCCAATAAGATCTAAGAAGAAAAGACTTGGACATTCTTTATATTAAACCAGTCAAAAGGAGTTCGGACTATTCTAAACAAGAGCACATCACATCTACAAGGACACCAATTGCAGGTTCTCCATCGAAACCTGCGATGACACTGTGCCGTGCCCACACAGTAGCGCTATTCCTTTTCCTCAAGATCTACAAATAAAAATAATACTAAAAATGGGTGGTGATCCTTAAGTGAAAATGATCTTTCTCGCTAAATAAATAACCAAACACCGTGCCCTATTCCAAAAGGCAGTGTTTGTATTTCCTCCCCCAGCAGTAGCACACTAGATCTACAAAATGAAAAAAGCGAGTGGTGACCCTCAAGAGAGACCGTCTAAAGTATAGCATAAAAAAGTCCAGATATAGAGGGGTTGATGCGGCAGACGCCTATTTTGGCGACGGTGTACAAAATGTCTGGGTGTAGACACCGTGTTCGTTGAACCATTCACTGAAAGAGAGGACCATCATGGACGATGCGTATCGCACAATCGAAGCCAAGGTCCACCTCCTGAGAGACCGAGGGTACACCATGGTGGAGATGTGGGAGTGTGCCTGGCGCCAGCGTCAACTCCAAGACCCGGCTGTAGCAACCTATATAGCGTCCCTCGATCTACAAGGCCCTCCCAGTGGGTGGCCGGCTGGATTTGCCACCCCGGAAGACCATCGGGCTCATGTGGACGCCTACGAACACCGTGAGGTGATCCAACTGGATGAGAGCCTTGTGACTGAAGACCGGGTAGAAGTGCATTACACCAAACAAGACCACTGTGAGTCTTTCTCGCCCAGTCTCAATATCTTTGTTTCACGACCTGTTGGGCACGGCTCTGTCTACGAGGCCTTGGAGCTACTAGGGGAGCAGGTCCTGTACTTCGATACGGATTCGGTTGTGTTTGTGTACCGCCCCGGTCAAGCCAGTCCTGCCTTGGGCCAGTACTTGGGCGAGTTCAAAGATGAACTCGGGGATGGTGATACCATTTTTCTTATTTCTTTCACTGTATTATTTATTGAATTATTTATTGTTAGGACAAACCGGAAGTAGACCGGAAGCAGATCACCCATCCCTCCCTGATTTTGGTCTCTCCCTACCCACCCCTCCTCCAATTTGGGTTTGTCTCCTTAACTTTTTGTTTTCCCTTACCCACCCCTCCCCAACTTTTTTCCACCAATCACAAGCCTTCTTTGCTCACCTGTCAATCAAATTGGAGGTTTTGGGCTATTTTTAGCCATGAGGTCGTCCCTATGATGTCATTTTTTAATCCACTAATCCAAAACCAGCAAAGTCATGGGTTCCATCCACCAATCAGAAGCCTCCATTGGCCTGAGCCGCAGCCAGCAGTTGCCCCATTGACAGTTTTGGTCGTAAGTAGCCGATAGTCACTACTAAATCGCATCGCTCAATAAACTCCGAGTAAAAAGTCAAGGACCTCGCTTTGGCATGCAGCAGTTTTGCTAATGCTCACCCATCCCCCTAGCTGGGCAGCTAGTGTGCATTTGAATGAATCCTGCTTACTAATTCCCCACCCTTGGAGACACTTCCCAACTCATAAAAGGGTTTAATGCCCCACCCCAGCGTCTGAATTAGAGTATACAGAAACATGTGCTAGAATATTGGATCCTTATTTGTTTGTAAACTTATATGTACTCTCGCTCCAACCAGATTTCAATTGCAAACAATTTCTAAACTTAACAGAGAACAATGCTAAAATTCTTTCACATTTTGCATTTGTGCCTCATCCCCTGTGGGATACACAGGTCTCGGTGTTGCATGGCTTGTTAAGTTGGCAGTTTCCTAATATTATATATTGTGGCATATCTCCATTGCTTGAAATACAAGAAAAGGATTTGGTACAAATATTTCAAGCACAATTCTTCCCTAAACGTTGCAAATATGGTGCGGATGGTCTAATTTTGAGAACGATTGAAACGGATTACGGTTAAGAGTACTGATGCGAATTTAGTGTTGACCCGTAGGATAAATCATTAATAATTCAAATTAGCAGCAAAATGCATTGGCTATTCACACCTCTGTTCGCTAAACGAACAGAGGTGTGAATAGCCAATGCAGAGGTGTGAATAGCCAATGACATCGCATTGCTCAGTAAACTTTAAATAAAATTTTGCCATACAGCACTTTTACATAGGGTAACGCTGAAACTTTTCCTTAAATCCTACCCCCCTACATGGGGAACAGGTGTGGATTTGAATAAATTCTGCTGACTAATTCCTCACCTTTGGATACACTTTCCAACTTATAAAAGCGTATAATGCCCCACCCCTGCGTCTGATTTAGCTATACAGGAACATGTGCTAGAATATTGGTTCCTTATTTGTTTATGAACTTAAAAAATAGCATATGTACTCAATCTCCAACCAGATTTTAATTGCACACGGTTTGTAAACTTAACAGAGAACAATGCTAAAATTCTTGCACCTGTTGCATTCGCGCCCCATCCCCTGTGGACCCCTGTGGGATACACAGTCTCGGCGCTTCATGGCTTGTTAAAGGGGCAGTTTCACAATATTATTGTGCTATCTTCCCATTGCTCGACAAAAGGCATTAGAAATACAAAAATAGGTTTTTGTACCAATATTTCAAGCACAGTTCTGCCCCAAACGTTTCAAATATGATACGAATGGTTTAATTTCAGGAACGATTGAAATGGATAACGGTT
>JANSTR010105210.1:0-12166 GCA_025434805.1 Antipathozoanthus remengesaui | reverse complement strand
TTATGATTCAAGGAAAATCGATCGAGTAGAGGTGGCACAATGTTTGCATGCTTTGAGAATTTGATGCCTGAATTACGCACGACAAAAACCATTGTAATGCATGGATCGTCCATCAAAACGTCTTCGCGCGCTCTGATTGGCTACTGACGGTAGAGCTGTCAAATCGAAATCATCTGGAACGATATAACAAAAATATTCGCACGTGCTACTATACGTTCATAATGTCCGCCAAAGAACTACTAGAACATTTACAACAAAACCTGGAACAGCAATGAGTTATGATGGCTTCTTAAGAAAAGCGTCGCCAAGAAATATCACTACGCTTGTAACGAAGCATTCAGTTGATAAGGAACTTGCTAAACCTACAGGTACATTGGCAAGTTTCACTGCAGTTGATTCTTCGGCACAGTTATGTTCAGCTTACTGCATACGTTTTAACTCATTTGTACAAGCAAATTCTGGAGCGGAGGAGAGGTAATCTCACATGTCTTGACCAACCAGACACCAATTACATTTAAATTTCGTTACAAATCTGGCCAGCCAGCAGATACCGCCAAAAGATCTTAACAATCTTAAAAAAAATTAAATCTCAAACCTTATGTTGGAACATTTCCATCCGAAACGTTTTATTGTGCGCTAACGTTTTAAATCATTTAAAACAGAGTCTGGAGTAACATGGAGAAAAAACTGGAAAAATGATGCTGGAATTGGTTACAGGAATCCGCTGCGATTTCCATCTATCAAAGATCCAATGCTTTAAGCCATGAGAACAAGCCATTCATTTGCTCCACTGACTAATATTGAAGCGCTGCTAAAGGCATTTTTGAAACAAGAGATAACGAAGTTACCTATGTTAAAACTATTCAACTGGCAGGTGAAACACAAGATGCTCCTAAGTTAGCTAAAGAAATTGTTCACAGACAAAAGTAGAAACAAGAAATTTACAATAGTCAGCCAAACAAGAAAAGGAAATGCCTGAGACTTCCTCGACTGAATGAATTAGATGTGGCAGGACCGGGCACAGACCAAAACAAAGTAAATTTAGGAACACTACATGTATTTATTGTAGCAATGTCTGGCTGCAGGAGGATGCCTACTTTGAAAAAGACAAGTGCAGAGAAAACACAAACCCAGGAAAATCTACACGACCTCAAACCTACGGTGACGGCTATAACGGGCAAATGCATTTATTTCATTGCAAGTTACTAACTCGCAATTGCAAGTTACTAACATGAAGTTTTGAACATGCGTGTATTAAATCAGTTAACAAAGATGGTTTCTAAACACACCCGTACGCTTTTTTTGAGCTTGTTCTTGACAAATCTTCTCGTTTTCCTAATAGTTTCAGATACCTGAGCTCTCCCAAAATAATTATCTACCAACCGAAAGGAATAGCAAAGTTGCAGAAATCATTTGCTTGAAACGTTTTGCAAAGTATTTCAATCTCTTTGGTTTCAACTAGCCCTCGATTATATGTTTTCTGTTTGTTATGTCACGGCATTCGCTCAAGTCTTCGTCAACTAAAATTATGTCAGTTAATAACTTGCAGTTCCGAGCTAGTAATTGGGAATTGTCAGTTAGTAAATTGCCATTGCCAGTTACTAACTTCCAATTACGAGTTAGTAACTTGTAGTTGCAAGTTAATAATTTGCCGTTGCGAGTTAATAACATGCAATTGACGGAGTTGGTAAGTTTCCATTCAAGTTAGTAACGTACCATTGCGAGTTAGAAATTTGCCATTATGAGTTACTAACTTGCCATTGCCAGTTAGTAACTTACCATGGCGAGTTTGTGACTAGCAACTGGAAGTTGCTAACTCGTTGGCAACTGCAAATTATCAACTGCAGCTACAAGTTACTAACTGGCCATTGCGAGTTAGTATTTTGCAATTGGAAGTTAGAAATTTGCAGTTGCCAACGAGTTAGCAACTTCCAGTTGCGAGTTAGTAACTGGCAGTTACAATTTAACTAACTGGCAATGGCAAGTCACTAACTTGCAATGCAGGGTTTTCAATAACAGCCGGCGGCCGGCGAACTTCGCCGGCTACTCTCCTTGAGTTCGCCGCCTACGTTGTAGCGAAAATGTGTTGAAATTTAGAAATGAAATTTAGAAATACTCCGCACAAATTATCATTTCATCATCATCATTCTTTAATCTGGTTGTTTGTTGCTCATAAGCTGAATTGTGAGGCATTTTGAAATGTTTATAAAAACAACTGTTTATCGAGTATTCGTAACAAGATCATTTATTCAGTGACAAAACACTGACAATTCCATGTTCAGTCAGAGTGCTGGAAATGCACTCTGAAGATCTTCATTTTTCAAAAATTTTCAGGGGGAACTATTTCCCCTGAACCTGCTAGGTCCGCCTACTTTTACAACATTGCCGTCTAATCAGATTCTTATTGAAAACCCTGCCTTGGCAAGTGTCCTTGTTCAAAAACTCGGGCGTGTAAACTTATTCGTGTGGACGATGCAACAAAAAAAAACCCGACAAGGAATCCAGGTTTAAGCGGCCTCATGTGTGGAAACCTCGGTCCACTATCGTCCACACAAGCAAATAGAATTTGCCAAGGAAACTGGTTTATCCACACGAGCATATAAAACTTGCCATGGACCGATGCAAGTTGCCATTGGAAGTCAGAAAGACTTAGGGTTAATCACGAAAGCAGTGCACGACAAACCTAAAGTAAAATGTTTGTGTTTCGTAATTCCTTTATCAGTGATATCTGACAATATGGCAAGTTTAAGCAACGACGACGGGAACGTCAACGATAACAGCACAAAACAATGAACTTAATTACTGAAAACAATGACCGCATGTTGGAATGCAACAAGTTGGACACTTTTCAATCGTCGTCCTAAAAAAGCTCAATTTCGGGTTTTGCAGAGAACGGGAACGCTGAAATATAAACTAAGGTAATCTTCGTTTTTGAGGCGGAAATGAAGAGCTGGCGTCACACATGGAACACCTTAAGTACCTTGAGTAAGTAATTAAGTAAGTAATTGAGTAAGTACGCACGTAAGTAAGTAAGTGAGTAAGTGAGTGAGTAAGTAAGTAAGTGAGTGACTGAGTGAGTGAGTGAGTGATCTTCGTTCGGCTTCAAAAATTAAGGCTTCTAATTCTTGCTATTCGCAGACCTTCACGCAAAACGTGAAAGAACAAAACATGAGCAAAATATGAAAAATAAAAACAAACCGGGATCTGCAAAATCCAGCAACCGTTCTTGTTGCGTTGCCGTCCTCGTTGACTAACTCCCTAAGATTATTAACGACGGCGACGGTGTGTACAAATATCGGTCACTGAATGTTTATTTCAGTTTGCCAAGTAAATTAATGTTGGTGTCAATTCGTCCAATGTCCCTGGCGCGAACTATAACTCAACATTGTCCACGGGAGGAGGGGGTGGGGCAGGTGTGTTACTATGGTTACTACGGTTAAGCGTATTTTAGTACCTCCCACAACGTCGTATCCTCCCCTGATGAGCTTGGGTAGGATTTTACTGAAACATCATTCAGAGAGCTCTACGTTACTAAAGTAGTATTTAAGAAGAAATTCAAGATCACTCAGTCCCTATTAACTTAAACTGAAACATGTAAATGTAACAAAAATACATGTATCAAGTCAAATTTTAAAATCGTACAAGTAATAATTATTCTGGTTTTCTTTGCACATTAAAAGCATTTAAAAACAGTATAACAAATGTTTAAACTGAAAATATACCAGATGCAGCATATAAAACACTAAACTGATCTTTCTTAATAAACGTGGGTGATCATACTTCGGCAATCAACTCGTATGTTATTTCACCACAATTAAATAATAGGCTATAATAATTCATTATCACATAATTTACTGATTTGCGGCTCGGCACTCAAATGCAGTGGCTCAAGTCATTTTAGGGACCAGTTAAGCACCCAGTACACGAATTCAGTTGAAGTATATTATTCCAACCGAACAGTTTGGATTCTCATAAAAAAATCTTTGATGGTTAAATATTTATTTCTAATTGAGTAGTCGTATTTTTTAAAATGTCATGCGCTGTCATTCAGTTTAATTGTTTAGTTTCAACACATGATTCTGGGATTCGAGAATTTTGGTCGTACTTTACCCAAGACAAGGACCACAAAACATTAAATGTAAAGCAAATCACACTTGGAATTCAAAAGTAACCGAAAGGAGTAATCTGACGGTTATAATTTACAAACATTTCACCAACTAAATAACGAGGGAAGGAACTTGGAGGCTAAGTGCGACCGGTGTCGTAAAGTATGGGCTCCCTGGGTAATTGTATATAGTCTTATAGAGCACGACTAAAATATTTCTTAAAAATTATCTTGATCCTTTGGGGGTACCGAGATTCAATATGCATCGAGTTATTCTGAAGTGTAACCACTACAATTTGGAGATATTTTCAGTTCTAAATCGTTGACCCAAGGAACTGTGCTGCAGAGTAAATTGTAGCGGTCACAATAGACAGCTGTCGTTCTACTACTTTCCACACTTTCTTCCCGTGTTTGGCGTCAAGCAGCGAGTCCGAGAGGCCTGGAAAAACAGCACTAGCGTACGAATTGTGTGCACTGGGAGCGTAAATCATGTGCCTGCAGAGGAGAAGTGAAAAGGACAGATCAATCCCGGTTTCTGGGAAATGAGAGTTGTGATCAGAGCAGAGAAGAGGCTGTCTGAGATGTCCACATTATGGTATGAATGATGCCACAATCGGACAAAACACAAGACTTCAGTCGGAAGTTATGCCATCACAAATTAAAGTTTTCATTTGATGGACTAAACATCGTGTTCGCGTCCCGCCTATTTCGACAGAAACGATTCTAATAATTCCCGCTTCGAAATGAGAAGCGAATTAACGGTCCTGTAAAAGAGAGGTCTGTCAGTTCCTCAGGATATATAAACATTTAACAAAAAGAGATGTAGTTTAAAAGAGCATGACCGGTGTTAACACAGGTAGTAACTACTGCTACTTAGAAACCGAAACATGCGCATTCTTTAATGAGTTGTAATTCAAACATATACTCTGCGATCTTGATCATTATTCACGACAGTGAGTGTGCACTCATAGGCACAGACACGCGGCAAACACGCACATACATGTACCCATGACCATACGCAGACACGCACCACTGACATACACACACATTCATATACCCATGGACACCCGCATAACTGTATTCTGGACACACATACAACGCATTCATGTACCCATGGCCACATACAGACACGTACGACTGACACACACACACATGCATATATTTATACCCATGGACACCCACACATGTGCCGGTGGACCAATATACACAAAGAGCATACACTATCCCCCCTCTCTCTTACACACATTCAATGATATATACATGTATATAAGTTACCAACCAGTACAAAGGTCGTCCAGGCAGTCCCTCTGGGTTGATGAAGGTTTTCTCCAGCCCGGCGAGACGATCGTTAATCATTCTCATAGATGATAGACTTGTCAAACGAAGAGAAAGGAAACTGAATGAGGCACGACGAAAGATTGATGATTTCAATTAATTTAACCATGAATTCCGTACTGTTCATAGTATTGTGTGTGAGCAGGATATACATATTCGACATAATCCACCAGTTACACTATACCAACATGGTGATAAAATTCTAAACAGCCAATCGGTGATATTAAAAATCGAATAGGAGTCAGCACAGTTTAGGAATTTTACTAGACATAGAGTCATGAAGGTGTAAAGATAACGAAATATCGTCAGCTTAAATGCAAAAATACATTTTCGTTTAGTAAATTAAGAAATTTGAACCGCGTGGCTTCAGGAAATGTAGAGTTATGATACTCAATTCTTCCCAGGTTAGCTGACAATTTACTTTCGCTTTTTTCCCACTTCGAAACATGTACAGTGGCTAACATTTATTTCATTCATTTAAAAACTACCTGTTGAAACGTAGTTGTATTTGGCCGCTTAGTGTGCTTGTGAGTGCTTGAGTTGTGGTTAGGGTCTCTAAGCAGCTGGTACGAAAACCCCAAATCAGTGATTTTTTTAACGTTGTGACTTGGAACTCGATGATGATCTATTTGGTCAGTTGGTGCACGTTCACGCGCAACCGTGCATTGTGTTTAGGAATGTAGCCTTTTTGTTTGCGGCGCCTTCTCCGTGGAAGTAGCTGCTGCAGTGGATGCTTGAACTCGCTAAGGTCCTCCCGTGTGTGAAAAAGCTGTTTCAAACACTAACAGTTATCGATTACTTTTTGTTATCGACAACTAATAGTTATCCGTATCGATAACTATTTTCCTCGTTTGTGGAGGCCCTGCACTAATACTCAGTTGAAAACAATCCATATATTTTAGCATCATTGGGTCCACTCCCACTTGTGACAAAAATAAAAGTGTGCAGCATGAGGATAAGCACAAGAAATTAAATAACATTTAACAATAATAACTCCGCGCACTTATGTTGAAAAAGTTGAAAATGACGGATTTCTATTAGGCTTTGGGCTTCATGAATGTAGTCAATAAAGTCTACGGTTAATGAATTTATCGTCTGACATTTGAACGAAATTAGAACCACAGACGATACTTCTGCTTTAATGCAACCTAAGGCTTACTCTGATTACTCGAAAAAGATCGAGGTTAGTAAACAGTGGGGTAGGATGAACGTTGACTTTGATTTGGAAGGTTTAAAGTTTGTCAGCCGTCGTTTCTCGGGTCAGTAGTTTTAGACTTATACCAAACATCTGAAGATTGGAATGACGCTTCTACAGAACCTGAGTCAGCATCGTGACTGTGGAAGAGGTTGTTATCACTTTTTTAAATGACACACGATCAATTCTTTGAATTCGTAGAAGTAAAATAATATGCGATTCCTCAGACTAGCCAGGTTGGCTGGGAAAATTATGTTTTTGCATCCATGCAACTTCTACCCCTTCAGTGAAAGTTTTTACCCACATCTGGATTTGTTGTCAGTAAATGTTTTTCTTGTTTAAATTCAGAAAGAGTGAATGTGATTGTTATCACCGCTTTTTTCTGTTTATTAAAGTTTTATGATTTTTGGATTTGGGGTACAGCCTACAGGTTCAGATTGAGTTTCAATTTCCTTGCTAATACACAATATATTTTTTGAAGAATCCATGGATCCCAGACCTCCTATATTTCCTTTATTATAATAGCATGACAATTTCCTATATTTCCTATATCTGAGTCACATTTTCGTCAAGTATGTGTTGAAGATACTGCAGATTCAAAACTTGTGCTGCCCTTTAAATTAGCAAAGTGCTCCAGTTTGCTTGTGGCTGAAAGTTTTTCGTAATGTTCATAAATTCGTGAAATCAAAATTTGCAAGGTGTTTCACTTCTGCCTGGTTTTCCCAAAGAGCGGTAATTTGCCTGTTCCATCGTTTTCAAATTCAGGCACTCTGACAGATGAGACTTATGCTGACAGACAACAGCCTAATAAATGTACAATGTGTTTCTCAGAAAAATGAATTCACCAAAGAATGGATTTGGGCCATGAAAGTTATTAGTTCGCTCTACAGTTACGCTTCTTGTGACAACATTAAAGAGATATTTGATTCCACATTCCCGGGTAAAGTACCAGAGTCGTTCACAAGGAGCTCATCTCAAATTTCATATCTTGTTTCTGAAGCAAGTGGCCCATACTTTAAGCAAGTTCTGACAGATGATGTGCAAGAGTCGGAGAACGCCATTTACTCTTCAATACGATGAAACAACAAACGTCCATGTCAACAAGCAGCTTGATATCAAGATTCGGTGTTGGTCACTTGCTCACTTTAAAGTTGTTTTTGCACCATCTACAAACCTATTTTATGGGCCATGCAACAGGTGAGCAGATAGGTGATAAACCTTGGAAAGCTTCTGATGTTTGGAAGTGATGTACTGAATGTCAACAAGACAGTTTGGAGAACTGTGAATGATGCTCACTTGATACTACCTTAGAGGAGCCATGGTCTCGTTGACATTCGTATTTGCCACAATTCCTTTGGTAAAGACCTCAGTGTGTTTGCAGATGATATTTTCACCATTGTAAATAAGGTTGTATCATGGTAGTGATGAAACAAAGTATATTTTCTAATCCTAAATATATAATAGGGAACAAAGGAAATAAGGTGTAATAAGTGTATTTTATGACTTTATGAAAATCACTCTGACATGCAGATGTAAACCTTAGAGTCAGAGTCTGTACTCTTTAGTGTCTCTGTAGAGTATAGTTTATAAACTGAAACATGGACAAACTTGAGATGCTTCTATTGACAGAGTCATGTATTGAATGCAGTCTGAATCCTTTTCTCAGTAGCAACATTTGGCATACAACTGTTTACTGCAGTTTCTTGTAGTTTATGGCACTGTTTTTGTTGACAATGGTAACCATTATGTAGTTAACAACAACAATTCAGATTTCTACTCCTTTTGCATTGTATGTGAGGTCATACGTAAAAGGGCATTGTGTCACATGACAAGAAAACCTCATCTGGAAGCAACTATTTTGTGATCTCTGATGGTTAAGGTGTGCTGTGTTTGCTGCATTGTAAAGTTTTATGTCAATAATGATATGAAAAATAGTGAAGGATTTTTTTTTGTGCCGTCATCATTTTTCAGTAGTAGTTTCACAAAGAACTGCTGAATGTACTTTCTTTTAGCAGTGGTAATACTGAAGTTTTGGCATTTAACAATGGTCTTCTCATTGTCAACAAAGCTTTTTTCATACAGTTGGCAGGCCCGTCCAGGGGGGGTTAGTGAGATACCTGAGTACCCTGTATCAAGCAGTGCCATTGTTACTTATGCGGTTTTTGGTTGCAGCACTAAGACAATGCTGGATTTAAATTTTTGCACCTGTACTCTCACAGCTTTTTACAAGAGGTGTTCGGACTGTGGTCAGCATAAGTTGGCGTCAACTCGGTATTGACAATTTTCACCTCAACCCCACACCACACAGTAATAAATCAACGTTTCTAGTAGGAAACAAAAAATGGATTGAGGAGAGAAGAATGAAACTGTTTGCTGCATCGGTGATAAACTTTGGTCGCGTAATCGAAAATGACATAGAGAGTTTTTTAGAAGTTAAATTATAAATTAGAAATAACACAAACACCACCTGAAATAGGTCTATGTTTTGTTTGTCCATAATTATAACTTCTGTTATTTCGCACAACGGGGTTCTAATGCTGTGTTTAAAAAAATCTTTACCATATATATCATTCTGTATAAATGCTGTACCATCGGCGAAGTTGTTGTAGTTTGTCATAGTTTGATACATTTCTTTGTATCTGACAGCAATTAATGAGTCACTGGCAATACATGCACCTGACAAAAGATCATTTCTTGAGAGGAAACAAATTCAATGCCTTCATCTTGTAATTAAAGTGTTATTCAACTCAAGACGATATATATGCTCTTAACATGCACGACTGTTGCGAGAATCACTCGTATGAATAATTGAATAAGTAATAGTACGAGCCTGAGTAACTTACTATTTTTCCCTGCATGGCATCCAGCAAGTCAGTGTCTCCAGCAATCAAATGACTCTAACGAGTTGGTGTTTCTAGTAAATGGGTGACCAGGTCATTCGAACCAGTGGATCTTTTACTGAAAAGGCTGTAAATGGAATTCCATTTAGCAATGGAAAGTTGTTAGAGGTGCATTTTCCCATGGAAGGTCACAATTGTTTTAGCAATCATTATTTCAGTGACCAGAACATCTTGCTTAATATTCTCCTTACATTATCCACACAGAACATTTCTTAACCCTTTTAATCCCAGCCAGTTTATCGACATGTATCTTTTCGTTACATTATTTTGTATCCACACAGACCATCTCTTAACCCTTTCAACCCCAGCCAGTTTATCAACATGTGTCTTCTCATTACATTATCCACACAGAATAATGATTTTTTGTTGTTTGGTCATGTGAATAAAATAATTGCCATATGAAGCAGACTATCTAAGATTAAGTGTATGCAAGGAAATTATTGCATGGAGACACTTTAGGAGAATTTAGCAGATGCCATAATTATGGTGTATTTGGGGTTGAAACGGTTAAAATAATTACAAACTCATTTGTAAATAAACTATGAGCAGTTTGAAATATCAAGGCCTCATTCTGAGATTTCCCTGAAATGACTGAATGGATGAGGTTAATAATTACGGTAATTATTAATATTATTATTATAATTATTTTTATGGACTTTTTTCAACATTTTTATGAAATATTCACAGTTGATGAATGTACATATAGTCAGCAAACAGCCCTCATTTGGCTGGTAATGTATTTTTTACTGCAGGTTTCCTTTAAGTTAGGCAGATTTCTCCTTTTCTTTAATGAAATGAGAAATACTGTATTATAGACCACTGCAAAAACAAAAATAGGACTGGGTCCATATACCAAAACCCCGTAATATTTTATGTCCTTCATTAACAATCTTCAGAACGCTATTGTTTTTGAACAACAGCGTGCGACTTTATCGCATCCAAGACATGCTGCCATTAGGAAAAGTCATTGTCTGAATCACATCACTGACTTTGAACTGAATAATGACAATGTGTCATTCGTTCATGTAAAATTAGTATTTGTTAATGATGGATATAAGCTATTATGGGGTTTGGGTAGACAGACCCAGCCCTATTTTCGTTTTTGCAGTGGTCTATTGTCTGTTCATGCATTTAAAAATATCAGTTTTTGGCATCTTTCTTTTGTGCAGTCGTTGTTTCAGAGTAAAGAAAGCAGCTTTCCAAAACAAGAATCAGTCTATTGCAAGTATCAAATAAAATCATGCTATTGTTTATCTTACCATTTGGCAGGCAACATGGCCAAGATGTCAACAGCAAGAGCAGCTTGGTATGTGAACCTGGACAGGGTGAAGACTCCAAGGTGATATTTTTGTACGTCATACTGTAACCTGTCAGCTGGTCTTGAGTTGTTTACCCTGACACTCTCTTAATGCCCCCCTCTATTAAGCTTCCCTCTGCAATAAACTCCCTTCCCTAATAAGCCCCCCTCTCTATTAAGCCTCCCTCTGTAATAAACCCCTTTCCCTAATAAGCCCCCTCTCTATTAAGCCCGCCTCTCTATTAAGCTCCCTTCTCTAATAAGCCCCCCTCTCTATTAAGCCCCCTCTCTAATAAGCCCCACCGCCATTTAGAACCTCAAGTTTGTAATTAGGCCCCCCTCTCTAATAAGCCTCCTTTCCCCTCCAGCAATGACTTGTTTAAAGTGCTTGTGCCAGTGGCCAGAGACAAGCCTACATACTGTATACGAAATTGATTAAAGTTTAGTGAGATGTTCAGAAGCCTGGCATTTTGACTCTTGAATTTCCAATTAGCCTCCCTCTCTAATAAGCCCCCCCCCCCCCCTCCACCAAGGACTTGTTCAAAGTCTGACAGCCTTGAATGTCCATTGTCTGATCACCCAGCAGTTCAAATATAAGAATTAGTAAACGTAGACATGTTTGAACGAGTGCTTGCACCAATGGCCATAGACGATGCTGCCACTATATACTGTATACAAAATTGATCAAAGTTCTGTGAGATTTCAGAAGCCTTGCATTTTGACTCTTGAGTTTTTAATAAGCACGCCCCCCCCCCCCCTCTATAGATAGATAGACAGATAGATAGATGGATAGATGTACCATACTATTCTTGTAATAAGGCTCCTCTCCTACATAATTACATTTCTTAAAGGTGTGCCAATAACAAACAATGAACTGGTTTTTACATGAAGACCATTTTCAGCTATGTAGATTGTGGATAGAGGTCTGGGTACCAGTCCAGAATTAACCAATCAGGAGTGTTTTACTGTAGCTCTTCCAAGATTTTGGTATTCAAGAATTCTAAGACAATGGAGGAAAATTTAGATTCTTATGGCATATAGTATCTGTAGCTGGTTGTTTTATCCTTTTTGAGTCTTACAGAGTTACAGAGTTGAAAAAGAAGTGTTAGCAATCCCTTGGGACATTTTTTGATCGATATTTGGTCATTACATCTCCATATATGGCATCAAATACAATGGCAAGAATGGCCTTATTCTTGTCCAGTCATCGTGAGCCAATCACAATGTAAGGATATTTTTGGTAACATTGCATGGCTTGTTCGATCAACTTCCTGTTCGGAATTATCAGTGTTTATTTGCTGCAAGATTCATATCAGAACTACAGTTAGTACTGT
>JANSTR010105099.1:0-12167 GCA_025434805.1 Antipathozoanthus remengesaui | reverse complement strand
TTAATTATTGTTGAATGTTAGGTAAAAATGCAAAACAAATACAAGAGAATAAAGATACGAGTGAAGAAGGAAAACAAAATAAGCGACGGGGAAAGAACAATAATAAGATATTGGGTTTTTCCTTTGCGCACTCTCGACTTTACAATGCGTTGCGCATTATATATTGTGTGATTATCAATGTCAGTTTGTTTAATTTGAAGATTATATTGCGTTCTTGTTACTCTTCTAAACCTTAGGTTTTGATTTTTGTGTGGCTTTGGGTTTTCTGGTATTGTGTTGGTTAGTGTTAGGGTTAGGAGTGGTTGCGTCAGGTGTTGCGGTTGTGTTAATGAGTTGAAAACTAGCATCATCAATGTCATCATTATCAAGATGAGGTTCATCAACATCGTTCTCTATTGGTTATATTGGTCTATCTGCTGGATCAACATATAGTTTAATACGGTTAGCATGTACGGACATCGCTACGCCCTTGTTGTCAGAAGTGCGCAATCGAAAGAGGACTGAAGAGAGCTGCTCTACTATTCGATACGGTCCATACAATCTATGCATGAGTTTCTTGGATAGGCCTTTTTTTCTTTTTGGTGTATAAGCCCAAACGCGCTCTCCTATTTCAAAAGCTGGATCTTTTGCCTTCCTATCGTAATATTCTTGCGTCATTTGCTGCGCTCTTTGGATGTTTTGGCGCGCAATTGTCTGACTAATTTCTATATTACGAACGATATGTCTGCGATAGACGAGGATGGGTCTGTTTTGGAGCAATAAGAATGACGTCAATTGGGATATGAGCTTCTCTCCCATATATCAAGTAAAACTGACTGTCGCAAGTGGTTTCTGAAACAGAAACACGAAAACCGAAAAAAGCAGGTATGTGTAAGTCCCAGTCACGTTAGTTCTTTGACACAAACACTGAAATTGATTGGCAAAGCGAGTGATTATAGCGTTCGACTAGGCCGTCGCACTATAGGTGATACGCTGTGGTATTGCATTTTCGTATTTTAAAATGTTCACAAACTTCTTTCTCTAACTTTGAAATTTTACCTCTATCTGAGAGTAATGTTCTAGGCACACCGTGCCGTGAGACAATTTCGTCCAAGAAAAATTGCGCATTTGTAAGTGCATCGGCAGATTTGATAGGGAAACTTTCAGGCCATATTTTGAGGTAATCTGAGAACACTACTAGATACCTACTTCCTGCATTTGATGTAAGAAAGGGACCTAAAATGTCTACCGCAATCTTGGCGAAAGGTTCCTTGACCGGTATAGGGGTGAGAGGTGCTTTGCGGCAGTGCGTGGTATTTGCGCATTGTACAATCTACACAAGACTTGTACAAGTGTTCACAATCTTTAAACATGTTCCTCCAATATTATCTTTCGCGAATTTTCTGATATGTTTTATGGACTTCTAGATGTGCACCTGTCACAAAATTGTTGGGATTACTTAGTATTTCAAATCGTAGCTCGGTCGGAGTCACTAGCTGAGAATGCGGTGTTCTCGCAGCCTGTCTGCGCGTATTGTTGATGTGATACAAAAGACCATTTTCTGCGATATAGGAGACGTCACTATGCAACAAAATTCTACGTGCCCCATTATTAGTGGACGGTAGTGCTTCAGTTTCTAAATGTTCAATAATATAAAAAAGTTCAGAGTCACGCCGCTGAAGTTCCATAATTTGTGCGACCTGTAGCCCCCCTAGGTCACGTGGTGTATGAAGAGCACTTAAGGTACATCTACCGTATTCACGGCGAGAAAGCGCGTCAGCGTTAGCGTTTACTGTACCTGCCTGATGTTTAATGTCAAATTTTTATTGTTGCAGTAGCAAGGATCATCTAGCTAATCTACCTGTCGGATCTCGGAGAGTAATAAGCCAGCGCAGTGCTTTATGGCCTGTGTGAACTGTAAATTTGCGTCCATGCAGATGGGATTGAAAATATTTTACTGCTTTGACCACTGCTAAAGCTTCGCGTTCAGTTGCACTATAATTGTGTTCGGCCGAAGTAAGATCTCTACCTGCGTAAGCGATAGCTATCTCACGATTGTTGTGGTACTGGCTTAAAGTCATTCCAATTCCGTCACTTGAAGCGTCGGTAAAAACATGAAATTAAGTAAATTAAGCTCTTTCACGTCAAATCACACCAAAATCCTGCCAACACATCGCTGGATGATTTCTCTAAACAGCACAATCCTCCTTTGAGTCGACACTCATTTTTAGAACGGTCAAAATTTGCCATTTCTACCACCAGCATCAACCGTTTTCGAACACGAAAGTTCGTTCAAATGATCGGTGAGACACGAGCCAAATTCAAATTACAGCTGGGTAGCCTCGCCAGCGCCTTTACTGCGCAGCTGGCCTGGACGCTAGTCAAATTACTTCCGATGGGGAGACCTGATGGACCGGAAAAGAGAAACTTTCTGGTTGAGGCCAGCCTCTCTCTGGTTAAATGGGATAAATTGCTCCAAATGGCCCCAAATTACACAGAACAGACAAGTACACACTAAGTAAGTCAACTTTATTTCATCATTCATAACAATATCATATATTTTTGAGAAATCGAGTGGATTCCCATACAACTGAAGTCTTATAAATCACCCGATCCTGGAGTTCCCATACAAAGTCTTATGTGTATAAATCGCGCAATGCGACCGTAAACACAAACTGTAAGTTTGGGCTGCCTGCCACACAAGCAGCCACATCAAACCGATTCAGTTACACCAGTCTGCCTACGAACTTATTTGTTCTGACTGCTACAATCATTGCGGTATCGCGAGTTTTATAAACTCTCTTTTTTCCGCTAAGTGTTGCACTGTCAGGAGTATGTAGCGAAGTTGCGGTTATTCGTCACTAAATCGACACAAAATTAAACTGACAGATCTGATCAAGACATTCAAAAACAAATTCGAAAGAGCCAAAGTACTATTCCTCGTCTTTGTCTGATTTACTCATGTAAACATAACTCGATCGAGATAAAAAGCAAGGGAATTGTGAACATTTTAAGAGAGACAATATTTGTTTCTATATCAGAAGGCTGGGTTTCTTCAGTAGACCACTTTTGTGTTATTGTGCTACATATATAAAAGTAGCCTCCAAGGTGGTTTTCCAGTTTTGCGGTATCCCTATTTATTCGATGTACAAATTAACATATGACTAGCAGGAATTTTGTATGTGAAATATGTAGGCTTTTCAACAAAGAGAACAATTTTTGAAAAATGCGCTAAACCTGTAAACAACGAAATGTTAGTTCATTTCACTCAGCTTAGGAAAATAACACAAGTTCACCTTTAATTATAAGGATTACCTTACACAAATTAATGAATATTTTTATAATGTACATAAATAAGATTTACCGCTGCCAGTTATATGATCGATTGTGTTGGGAAATATCAAAGTCTGAAAACAAACCGACATTAATAAGGTTGAGAAATCAACTGATAGTAACAAATTAGAAATCGAAAGTGACAGAAAATCTTTTTCTAAAATTTTCTATGGATAAGTATACCTTTAAAGTAGAAGTCAGAGAAACCATGCACATAAAATATGTAATTTTAAAACACATCATTTACATATTTACTATTCAATACCCTCTTGATTTTATTCTACGTACCTTTGTGAAGCGAATATTCTTCTTTGCCGCTGAATGTCCAAACATTGTTATCATCTTTTGTCTGTGATTCTTGATGTACAAAGCCGCTGTTGTCAACTTCCAAGTTACTGTTACCAAAGAACCAACGACGAGAATTCCAGTGACAATAAATGTGAGAAAATATCTTGTATCTCTACCCGATTTATTTGTTGCGTACACGTATGCGAAACAGGATTCAAAAGTTTTGTCGCTTCCAAAGCGCGTCAGCAGTGTCAGAACAGAGGTTATCCAAATTCCCAACAGCAATATCAACGTGTTCTTGTACGTCAGTTTGCGATCGTACGACATTTTTGTTATGGCCTCGTGTCTCTCAACTGCAATCATTGTCATGGTCATCATTTTAATGCTGGAAAAGAGAAACACGCTGTGACGTTTTGTCTCGCACACCACATCATTTACATCACGATCAAGAAAGTTAATGAGTGCAATGCGATATAACTCTAACGATATGCACACAACAACGCCCAGACAATCTGCCACAGCCAAGTTAGCAAAGACCACTAACGCTGGCTTCTTGTTTCCTCGTTTTTTCTCATCAAAAGCGAATTTTAGAAGAGGAATATTTGCCAAAATTCCAACAACAAGAATTACTGATGTAACAAGTACTTGAGACTCTGCAGAAACGGGACATGCTGTGTGGTACTGGAAAAATCTACTTGAAGAAATGTTTGCCGTTTTGTTCATCTTGAACCGTTTAAGCTTCGACAGCCTCCTAGTAATGCTAGTATTTTTACTCTGTTTGAATATATTGACAATTAGCATTTGTGTTCTTGAGAATGACATCTTGTTCAATTTTATTGAAATGATTTCGTAATGAATCAAGGTTTTCGGAAATTGCGATTATTTCTGTAAAATAGCTATAAATAACCAGTAGAATCACCTCCTTCTACATTCATCTTACTATTATTATAAGGTGCCGGGAAGTAGTTAAGCGTTTTGCCGCACGAGTTTTGAGAAACTAGTACTTAACCTGTATTTATATGCAAAGGTGGACGGTTGTCCTACAATGTTCATACAATCAAATTATACTGTTGATCAATCATGTTTAATTAGAAATATTGAGTACATTACACTTGAACAAGGCTTCATTTTCGTTTTAAGAAATCAAATTAAATAAAGACTTTAATTGTAAGATACGCGTCCGTTTGCATAAATGGATCTTAAGACACTGTTCTGTTCCAACATTTTTTGTTAGCCACCTGCTATTATTTTGTACGATTATTTTCGAAAACCCGATTTTTTTTTCTGGATGCCTTTTACGTATTTAACAACTTGGACAGATTCTCTTTAAATTCATGGTAAACGAGAGATGTTATTTAGCATAGAACTTTTGCAGGATTTTTTATTTATTATTACAAGTTGGAAAGTTGAGAAAAGTAAGAAGAAAAGCGAACAAAAACGTATAAAAAACACGCTCCAAACATTATTATGTTATATTATAGTATTAGAAACTGAGCTGAAATTAAAAGAAGTGGCGGTGTTCGGAGCAATTGTTGATCGCGCAGCAAGTACCGAAATATCTTTATGTGAACCTTGGAGCATTCGTTACAAAATTGAATGAACCACAGTGCTTTGCACTGTGTTACGTTTGTATGGCATCTCCCCTTTTCCTCCTTCCTTCCCTATCTCAGCATATATACGCCACCCCTGAGTGAACTAACTTCACTTTCTTGAATTATATCACTAACTAATTCGAGCTTGCTTACCCTGTTAGACGTTCTAGTCTCAAGCTTGTAAAGCTATTGTTTCAGAACATCAGTTGTCACTTTCTTTGGTCACTATGACTTGATTATCCTTTGCCACCTGCCCACTACATTCAATAACAAAAGACATATATTTCCACATCTTTCTATGTACGTCTTTTTTCGTTAGTAAAATATTATTTAAAATTTAGTGTAGACGAAGAACGATGTGTCACATGAGATCTCTTCGGAATTTCGGCTTAGTAGACTTTACTGATTTTGCAACTTGATATTTTGAGAACATTCATAAGAAAAACGGACGAACAAACCTTTACCATGATTACAATATCTAGTAATTTCCTATTGCGGTATACACGCAATGTTTCGTGCAGCAAAACTTGGGAACCTTGGAACGTGCATTATGGTACATGTACGCTGTTGCTGCAGTTAGTGAACATTCTTTGGTCAGTTTCGAGAGTCTGTGAGAACTGATGATGAAAAAGCTCTTAGGATAATTAGGAGAACATGTCTGTAAATATTAAATAAAATTTAAATTTGTGACGAATCATTTTTTAAAAATCACTTTCAGTCGTTTTTGGTCGACTATATAGCCGGTTTTAGTGGGAGGAAATTAAAATGAAATTCCAAGAGAAGTGAAAAATTAACACCCATTATACTATGATTGCATCCTAGATGTCTTCTGGGGGCGGATTGAAAAGTAGCAAGATGTGAGAACTTCACGGTTTTCAATTTCTGTAATTTCGTTCCACAGAAATTAAACAAAATCAGATTAGCTGTTTTTATACTAGAGACGGATTATCCGACTGGGCGAACTAGGGCAAGCTTATTTAGTGCGTCTGATAATTTGTCGTAGTATAAATACGGGCACGAAGACGAATTATCCGTCCAGACGAATTATCTTCGTAGTGCGTCTGTAAAGACGAATAATCTTAGATTCTTCGTCTGGACGCACATTCAGTACTTGTCGTAGTTCCTCCTGTATTTATACTGCAGACATAGAATAGCGGACGGATAATTCGTCTGGACGGATTATCCGTCTGTAGTATAAAAACAGCCATTATCTGGACAAGTGCAAGAAGAATCTCAAGAAGTGTAATTAACCAATAAACAGTCAAGTTGGGGGGACCCGGGAGGTGGTTTAATGACCCCCTCCCTCCTCCCTCAATTTGTTTTAACGCTTTTTTCTAGGGATTTAGGAATTTTCCGAAAAGGTTTCTGGTAGTTATTACCTATTCATAAACACGCATTTTGAAGTCTAAACAAATTGGCTACCTCTTCTGGATCTTGCAAATAATCTTTAAACTTGAACAATTATGTCAGATTCATTCAGTTTAAATTTATTTAAAATGTTTTCCCTCCTGGGTATTCTATGCATAGTATTGCCGTATGTTCCATAATTGAAGCAATATATGATTTTAGAACTTGAAAGACTGTTATGGAAATGCATATTTACTCTTATAAAAATGTTACTACAAAAACATTATTTGGTACCAATTATACATACTTATTAGTTGTGCGGAGCAATAACGTAAACGACTCTAGGTTTCGGCTCCGTTTTTAGCTTTACTACTATTTTCCGAGTCACGAATTTCCTTTGTTGTGCGCATGTGTGGTTTTGTCGCGTGACAAAACTAATATGGCGGAAATTGGTCACGTGACAAAACCAATATGGCGGAAAGATCATGTACATAAGAACCATAAATGTGGAGTTTGACTGAATATTATGTTAAACATTCATTGAAGAAAGGTTTTTTGCAGAGGCTTAAAAAATAAGTGAGGGGATGTAAAACAAATCCATGTCTTCGCCTTCAGGAATTCGCCGTTAACGCGACGTTGCAATTTCACTTATTTTGAGTCACGAGTTATGAGTATATGACATTCTCGAAGAGGTGTTTATCTGCAGTTTTTCGGCTACATTGTCTTTCTTGTGCATTGTCAAAATATTCTTGAGGCAATCAAGTCAAGATGCAAAATACATGTGATATGTATCATATTGTTTCTTGATGGATGTTGAACGATGGCATTCGATCGATATCGCCAAATGAACAAAAACTCGCTGGAGAGCTTACACTACAGTTTCAGGTTCTTCTATTCTTCTAAACAAAAACACACAGAGGATAAGAATAATCAGCAGCAAATATATAATGGTAGAGCAATGGCAGTACGGCAAACATTACAAATGACTTGAGTACACGTTGAGATAAAGAGAAGATAAAGATTTGACATATGTTTGGGATTATGTGAACAATATAATGTGTAATACTAGTATAGTAGATAAGGAGGAATCGACCTTTGTGTTGGAAAATTGCAGCAGGCAGATTTTCAGTTTCTTCTGAACAAATATTTATTAAGATGTTTCGTTTTTCATCACTTTTGCACCAGTAAGTCTGATACTGAGTTTTCCGTAGTTAGCTCTAATGTAGAGGAGAAGAAGTCTGGTCTAGTCTAGTATTATATTTATGCCTTTGGTTAATGAATCGAAAGTACTTGGCAGATTACCAGAATGGCAATCTTTCATAAAGATTGCATTATGAAAATAAATAATATAGAATTCAAAAATATTTAGCTTAACAAAAATTGGTTAAAATATTTAGCTCAAAAACTAATTTTCAGTTAAATTTTATATATTTCTCAGTGATTATAGGTTGAGATGCGTTAGCTCAGAACGAAAAAAGATGGTAGGATATGATAGACTTATCTATAGTTAGTACTATGCATTTACATTTGAAGAATATTGTTGGTGGCACACACAAGTGCTATGTCAATGACTGTTCTAATCTCAAAGAAGTTTAAAAATCACATGCATGCCTAGGGTTTATTTTAAAAATGAAAATAGTACCAGTAGATATGCTCTCTACAGCAAATAGTCCTTCATTCTGCATACGTATAAACCATCAGTATCAGCAAACGTAAAGCCACAAACCAAAAAAAGGTATACTTGAGTGTAAGAAATATGAAGAAACTGTTAAAAACAGTGACTAATATATCACTTCGATAGCTTTTGTCAGTAATTCTATATTATTCTTATAAATGCTTACTATAGACAGTCGATACTAGTTCACGAAAGAAGTCTACTAGTCCGTGATAGTTGTTAGTAGTGTTCGGACTAGCGGACTACCGCCGACTTTTAACCCCTAAGTTCAGTAAAAACTCACACAGATATACAGATATATGCAATTAGTATATATACAAACTCAGTGACCTTGGCGATATAAGCTTTCTGATTGGTTCACTATCTCAGGCTATTGGACAATGTCCACCTCCAAGGAGGTGAATAATTTCTACCTGATTTTCTGACAAAATGGCCGGCGGGTGTCAACTCACGCTTTGCAACAGTTTCAGATGCAGAAATTTTGAAAATTCAGAACAATCCAGTACCAGAAAACAACAAAAAGGCCACCAAGTTTGGACTCGAAGCTTTTAGAGGTAAAATAATAATTTGGAAGCAACTTATATTGATATTTAAAAATTGGATAAATTTGAACGCAATTACAATGCGAGTTATTTGTTTGTTTATGAGCCGGTAAAATACTAGTTTTCCTTATAAATCAACTTTTCTAGACTGGTTTTCACAACAAAGGGAATTCAAAACTAATACAGAAGACATGCAAAAAGCAGAGCTCAACAAGTGTCTCCGTAAATTCTATACTTTGACCAGAAAACAGAACGGTGGCTATTACAACAAAGCAACATTTACCTCGATTGGAGCGGCCGTTGATCGGTATTTGACAAATGAGCCAAACAGCAAATCATTTTCAGCAGTTACAACTACAAGTCCCGAATTTAGGGTTGGAACCGCCGTTTACAAACCACTGCCTTCGCTCAACGGTTGTCACTGTCCTGTCAGCTCGGGATGCAAAAAACCGCCACGTTAGGGCAGTTACATGTCACAAAAGAGATGAAAGCTCATTTCTTACAACAATCCGACAATTGATAGGTTCAGACCTCACTGCATTTGTTACTCCCAAACACCAAGTTTCCTCAGGTCTGCAGCTACAGTTCGTCGCACAACCGATTCCATGTGCCATTAAAGTCAAAAAAAGTTCACATTTTCGACAAAATGTCTCCATTCAAGAAAATCAAAATGTCGCTTTTTTCAGCACAACCTTTCGACCAACAAGCACATGGCGTGATCTCGGGATGCAGTTTTACAAATTGTTCTTTGAACCTCAATTTTGGGTGAACGTTCATCGAAGTGAGTAGTTGTTTTTCACTTTTCTCTGGTTATTTTCAAAATGAAAATGTAAAGAAACGTGTTTTGACAGGAACTTTAAAAACTCCATTTGGCGGAGATTCTTTGTGTGAACTGTAAGTAGTTTTAACATACATTTTACACGCATGAGTGGCAGCATGCAAGTGAGCCTCAGCTTTTCGCGCGTGCATAAATTAAACGTAGTTTGGGTGAAATTAAAGTTGAATCAAGCAAAAGATTGTAAGTCGAGTTTCTCTTGAGGTCACCTCGTTTGTATATACTAATAAAATTATTCTCTTCAGTCTCGATGAATAGTGGCTTTTAGAATATTCACCTCGATGCTTCGCATCTCGGCGAATATTCTGCCACTATTCACCTCGACTTCTGAGAATAATTGTTAAATATCAATCAACCAATATAAATATCAACCATATCAATCAACATATTATACATCATCGTTGTAATGATTAGTTATTTTAACTGACTTGTTTAAGATGTCCACACTAATAAAAAATGTCAGCTAAATTAGATTATGAATCTATGCTTGATTTTCTTATATTTTATGATGCAATAATTTTGTTAGTTAACTTTCCATAATTTGTTTATGGAGAGTAGCTATACACAACGTTGGTTTAGACTGTATCCTTGGGTTAACATACAGGAACACAAATGAAGAAAATATGCCTAGCGTATGAGTATTTTGTATTTTTACGTACTTGATAGCCGAAGTGCTAATAAACTCGATTGCAAGGATTTTTGAAGGAAAATATAATAATATTTCAAGCTCTACAGCCAATATTTAATCAGTGGCCAGCCTGAGGCTGCACCTAATTTGACAAACATCTGAAAAAAAGAACCTTGAAATCCTTATATAACTGTTACATCATGATCTGATAATTTAGCCCAAGATGTTACCGTTAATACGTATAGAATATAATTATATATATAATATAATATAATTAAGCGCATAAACACACATTATAAGATAAAAGTTATCGCAAAATGGGCTATAACATCTTAATAGCATAAAACGTATTGTTAAAATGCTCTGTATATTCTTTACACCATTACGATTTTAACATAAATGTATCCTATATTTAAAAAAGATATATTGATACTCAATTGTCATAAGGATTTGTAAGTATTTAAACTTTAGAAAAACTTTCTTTATGTTCCTAACCTAGAACAACTTGTCAGACTTACCTCAGACCCTTCCATTAGGCTGGTAACACTTTGGCCGACTTTGCTGATGTTCGCAAATGTTGAGTTGGATGTGGCAACACTGGACCATGACAACCAAAGTGTTAAGAGAATAATGTTCTTAGAATAAGAATAAATAGGGAAAAGTCATTTATTGGTAATTGAGAAGGTGATGTTTTGAAAGCTAGCTTACTAAAACTAAAAGAGATAAGGGTAAACACTCCTGCTATGCTCTATACAAATGGGTATAGACCACATGTCGGCTATTATGAAACGATCCGTGAATATACTACCAGGAATCTTTGCAAGTAGATTGATCTTCGTTATCGCATCAATCACTTTGATCACAGCTTCAATTTGCTACAAAAGTCTTTGATTGTTTGTCTTTTAACCTTATTACGATTTGGGGGAGGTGAGTGCTATTGATTGTACACGAGGTATCCTTCCAAATCGTTGGAATTTTTCCTAAAGTTTATTTAGGAATTTAATAATATACACTTTATGACTGCTCACGAGGGAAATATTTATTTTGTTTCCCACCGAATCTCGATGTTTCCCGAGACGAAGTCGAGGGGAACATCGAAATTCGAGGGAAATAAAACAGATGTTTCCCAAGGGAGCAGTCATTAAGTGTTTTGTTATATAGCATAAACAAAATAAACCACGATTATTAAAACAAAACAAATTTTCCTGCTCTTGAATGTGACAGCACAACAGCAATGTTCATCAGCTGGTCAACAATTTTTGAGATGTTGACCAGCCAGGTAACATTTGATTTGAACTACTCCACGTGACCTCGATTTAGCCAATGAGAGTGCGCATTCAAGTCAAAATGCACTAGCTATAATAACAGTATTGGTTGTCATGCTCTTTGTCTTGCTAAGTATTGTTGATAATAACTTTACATAAAAGTTAGCAATTAAAAACTACAACATTTCAGCCTCTCCAAGGTAATTTTCAAGTTACAGTAATGTGAACATCTGAAAATAAAGTAATATGGTGTGATATTATGCCCAAACAAAACTTTCAATTGCCTGTCACGTTGACTGGTCACTCCAAGCATATCCTACTTTTCAAAAAAAACTGTGTGCATGGTTGGCACAGTTGGTTAGATCTGTGACTGCCAATCCAAGGTCCCGGGTTCAATCCCCGACCTTGCCAAGGGTTGAATTATTTCATGACCTTCTTTTGCGGATGTTAAGACATTGGTCTAGTCTCTCGACATTCTGTCAGGGGAGTTAAAATAACCCACTCACTTGTCAATAGGAGTAAGCTAATGCCGGTGTTGTGGTTTGTTAATTTGAGGGCACGACTTAATGTCTCAAACAGAAATACATTGTAAACCGCTTACAGCGGTCTGGCTAAGACCCTCACCCACTGAAACATATACTTGTTGTAAATAAGTGCTGAAAAGCCCCATGGGGAGCACTTGC
>JANSTR010104988.1:0-12170 GCA_025434805.1 Antipathozoanthus remengesaui | reverse complement strand
CTATTATTATATATTGTAATGTCTAACATAATTCAGCTTTATTTAGCTGCAAGTTTTATGACAATAAAGTACATCTATCTAACTATCTATCTATTTAAATAAGCGCCTAAAGCCGAATAAACGCCGCACCTCAAATAAGCGCCACACCAAAATCTTTGTGTAATTGATAAGCGCCAAGGCGCTTAATCGATAATTTACGGTATGCAAGCGATCGAAAGTGATAGCTATCTACTGTGATTACATATCGGGTTTCCGTGGCCATCACACTCCCCTCCCCCTGTACGTGATCGGTTTCAAATCTTGCCTAGGGCCGTATATGGGTCGATAATTGTCAACTCTAGACCCGCTAGGAGGACTTAAGAGAACCCACACACTTTTTAAAACGAGTATGTTTACGAACGTGGCCTGGAATTATGCACCTATCATTGGCCATCCCCCCGGGGGGGGGGGGACCTCGGCAAGGGTGGGGACTTTACAACGACCCTCTGTAAACTGGCCTATTTCTCGCTCCCACTAAGGGGAGTCAGCTCTATAAAGTCCCCCCTCATTTTACCCGACCCAAGGGAATTTTCCTTGGTAAACCCCCTCATAAATCCCCACATTTACCAGTGCTTGCCCGAGTTCCCCCCCCAGGGGATGGCCGATGATAGGTGCATTACACTGCAATGGTTTCCTTAGATCCAGATGGCAATATTGTAAGAGCGCTTGGCGACTTTGTATGTAATAACACGTTATTATTGCCGCTATTAACTTTTTTCTTTTACATGTAACGCTTACCTTTTGAAAACAGGAAGATCATGGTCGCAGTACTAGTTATTTTGACTGTCACACATTCCAAAAATTACTAGGAATTTAGTTATTATATACTAATTATTTTCTGTAACCGAACTATTTTCCAAATAATATAAAGAACATTTACTGTGATTAGAATGCGGCGGCAATGTTGGGGCACCAAGATGGCGCCAGACATTTATTTTACCTTTTATTGTATTTGAAAAAGCTGCTGTGTTCAACAAAAATGATTTTAAAATTTGCTTACGAACGCTTTACTGAGTTACCACTTGGAACGGTGTTTTAAGCCATAGTATTTCAAATTTGCCAAAATGTAACGATTGTCGTGCAATGTAAGAAATATGCTAATCAGATTGTCAGAAAGTTCAACATGCTCTAATAAAAAAAACAAATTATGGCATTGACGTAAAATTCTCGCATAATACTTTAGATAATGATATCTACATCATTTTAGAAGAACAACATTATAGACCTTATAGTTTGAATTATAGGATTTTGTGATGTCACTTGGAAACCAAGATTGCGTTCGACATTAGAAGACCTCCGGCATTATCTTCTGGTTCAGTTTTTGTATAATTATATATTGAACGTTTACACTTGAATTCGGTGGACGATTAACATTTAACCAGCGTAATAACGATGAGGGCTTTCGTCACGTCTATCGATTGATCAAGTCCACGACTAGGGTTGCTACGCCTTGTGAACAAGGTGCAGAATCATCTCAGATAGATAGCTGGCTTTGAGTGATCAGTTTCTTTAATCTCATAACCAAACAACATATCAAGTTTGGGTAATGTAAGGAGAAGATAGATGTTGTGGTTGATAGGGTTAATTCCAATGCATCATCGTATCAACGTCTCTGGTTCAGTATTTTCGTTGCGCTGTGGGGACTGAACCCCACTGTGTAGGACAGAACGAATAACTCTCGAAAGTCCAAGGGGGATCCCCCAGAAGATTTTTCCGACCTAAAAATCGCAGTTTTGAAGCAATGGAAACGAAACTTTCAGTACCTATAGACCAATACTGATCGTATCTTTTGACGTTAATATGATGACGTCTTAATTTATAATTTATACGAAATTAATTATGACATGGATTAACTTGTTATGAAAACTATTGTACTTATCCCAAATTATTGGTCACATCTTAACTGCAACGAAAAATGTAACAGAATTTTTTTTCACTCACTAGCCCTTTAAACTTATATGGAAAGTTGTTGTTGAATACTAACAGTAATGTTTATAGCCATTTTAATATAATTTTCTGAAGACAGAACTTGCCTTCACTTCACTTTACTTTATTGTGCCACGTTAGGGTGCGTTCGATTGACCCTATTCCGTTTCTTCTGGAATAGGAATAAAATCTTAAGGATCCCAATAGATTCTCGTAGCATCGAAATAATTATATAGAACTAACAATTGGCACAAGTTTATAAAGCAAGATGCTATATTTTATATTTCTATCTTGGAATAGTAGTTCATTGAGTCGATCAAAGTTTTTATTCCACATATTCCTATTCCGGAATAGGGTCAATCGAACGCACCCTTAGTAACACACTTGCAATCTAGAAAACATCACAATAGACCTTAGCATAATGACGTCAAAAGAGCCACAACAATGCTTTTGGCTCGAACGTGCATTATGGTAGTTGTAGGTACAAGCGAATCCAATATGGCGTCGTATTTCGCCAAAGCGGGAAATTTAAATGGCGGTATTCCGATGCGGGCTGGACCATCGAGTAGCAATTTGTTTGAGCTTTCAGATAGTTCGAATAAAACTGACCCAGAACCTCTAAATAGGGTGACGCATGGGTAGACAAGTTCACTCTCGTTTTTGCCAAAATTTTAGTATTCCGCCCACCGCTGACACTACAACTGGCCGCCATCTTGGATTTGTGCGTACCTACAGCTACCATACTGCCTTTCGGGTCGTGTGACGTCATTATGCATAAGGTCTATTATCGCAAAGAGAAAACGATAAAAGTGTGCAAGGACCCTTTTTAGTTTGGTGTTGTTCCACAATTTGGTTATAAATAAACTTAGTAAACGAGAACACAAAAAAAATACGCGACAGCAGATAAACAAAACTCATCTTGTTTGGCATGCAGCTCACACTTGACTAATTAAGCCTGATTAAGCCTGATCACTCTATTGTACTTCAGTGTTAAATTAGGGCGGACTAGCGAACTGATCGATTTATTTTTCAAAATCCTTCCGCTCCAGTTAGTTATCAAACTGCATCTTCTCCTAACATTATTCGCAAAGAAGATATTGTTTGCTTGTGAGAATAAAGCAATTGATCATAGAGCATAAGGTATCGATCAGGATGGAAAATTCTCCCAACCTATTTAAGAGGAAGCTTTGGAGACAGTTTAGAAGAATTCAGAAACACGTCTACAACTCTTTTTATAGTAATGCTATTTCTCTTGTCTTCACAGTCAATAGCGCATGGGGAGCAATCACGTGATCAGTAACTGAAAACACGTTTGAGTTGCCAATTCAAATCTCATAGAACAAAAGTACGGTGCACTGCAACGGCAGTAAATTTGTCGCAAGCAGCCAGTCTTTTCTTTCTCCATATTCACTGTCTTGAAATCTCATTTGGGAATTTGAAGACAAATACGATTGCAGCTTTTAATATTGTAGAACCATAAAGGGTCTTCTTTTTAATTTTATCGTGTGAAACTGAACCAAGACAGAGGGACATATAATACCAAATACTGACAAATATTGTTTCTACATACAAAACCAACACTAATGGGTATTTGTAGCCGTATGGTTTTCATGACCACCTTTTTGCTTACTCGGATCTAAATAGAAAATAAATATGATATAATACACCTTGGTAATGTGTAACTTCTAGGGAAAAAACGGCAAGAACCATTCAAATTCCTTATCTAAAATGCTTTTCTGATTGCCGTTCACACCTGACATCAAATCAGACAAACAAAAAGTAATGAACTGTCGTAATATATTTAAAACCTAATTGAAGTGAACAAAGATATCCGCTTTTCCTTTGATCGGGACTTATACAATATTCAAAGTGTGTTGAATTAGTAATTTCTGAGATATATTTTGTCCAGTGATGTGGTTTGATCAACAAGAGTTGATATGGCATGCCTTTTACCGGGGTGGATTGTATAAATCTGACGTTTCGCCTGCTGGCCCTTCGTCCATGTAGACTTACGAATTATTGGGAAATTGAAGACAAAAGAGGAGGCAATAATTTATTCGGACTGAAATGAAAAAAAAACAAAGCATTGATTGCAATTAGGAGATCAACTATTATTTGAAATAATCTGAAGGAAAGCCATTTATTAATTCCATGAAGAGCGAAAATTCCGAGTTTAAAATTTGTCTTTCCAGACTCATTACATGCTAGGTATAAGTCGATTCCTCAATGTCCTTGTGTTCAAGATCATGCGGGTGGCCTTGGAACTGTTACTGTACTGGTTTGGACATGTCCGTCCCTGTGTTTTCCACAGTTATAGCAAATATTCCGATCCGCGACCAGTTTTAGAATGTTTGTTCAGTTGCAGCGTTTCAATAAAATGCTGGAAGATGAGCACTTTCAGATGGTAGTTAACTTGGCATTAACCTATTGATTCTGCGACATGTATTTTAAAATTGAAGCATTCAAAAGTTCAGTCCTGATTCTGGGAATACAAATCTTGTAACGTTTGAGAGGGACGAGTGGTCGAATAGAAAAAGGCATTGTTACAAAGTCTGTATGCCTACAATTTCGGGGTTTTTCTAAGTACCACATTGCCAGCAGCTGTATGTAAATTGTTTGGGTGGATAACTAAGTGTAAAAGAAAATGGATTGCTGTTGGAACTGCCGTGTTCAGGAAGACATTTTACTGCATTAAGAGCTGAAGTCACAAAGTCTGCGGCGACTGCCACGTAATTGACCACGTCTTTGACGTGAAACGGGTGTGAAGATACTGATACTGAGCAAAATATTGATAGAGAAACAGGTAACAGAGGTGTCAGGAATTGCACATGTTGAGAGCAGGAGGAAAGAAGAAAACTAATAAAGAGATCTACTTCTCTAGTTGGCTGCGAGGAAGTACTGATCTATGTAGCTGCCAAGAAGTGCTGGTGCGTGGTCAGGTCTAACCACAGGTTGCTCGCCAACGCAGAAAAATATATAGATTTTATTGAAAAAGAGGCATTCAATGTTTTTCCCATTTATGCTACACCGGTAAGTTTGGGAGCATCTATCAAGACATGTCGGTGACTGAATTCAGCAAAACTAACCGTCTACAAGTTACAAGAAAACAAGTTCACCAAGAAATGTTTGTTTCTACATGAGAATTACGGAACATACATTTTAAAACCTAAAATATTGTTTTCATCTTGTTTGAGAAACATAAATCGTATATGTTCTGTCTAAACTCAAAACCTTTTTGTGTATCTAAAATAAAATGGACAAAACAATTATTAAAGTATATGAATAACACAAGACTACATTCGTTTCAACGTCGAGTACTTACTGCGATTGGCAAGTTAGTCGAGTCCAACTATTCCAAAGGTTTTGAGATGGAGATAATCAAAGATTATATCTTTGCTTGATTAAGATAACATGTATAAATATCCCAATATGCACAAATCACTCTTCTGTGATGATGCCGCTTAATTCTGTATCATGAAAAGATATTTTGAAGACCATCTGCTTGGCAGGAAACTTCTTGTTATGAAGATGGATACAGAACTATGGCAATAAGAGGAATTCAAAACTATGCCAGTATAATTCAACGCCTCGCGGTCGCCGCTGCGTCTTCGATTAGCACGTACCAATTGAGTTGATCACGGAAGGTATAGAGAGTGAACCTTCACGAAAACTCGCTTTGAAACAAAGGTTAAAAGTTATTTTCATGAAAAATTTGTTTAAAATTATTTTCACAAATCAATACAAATTGATGACAATACTGGTTATCAAAATATTTTCTGCAGATATGCAACCAAAGATAAATAGAAAGAAACATGTTGTTAAGAACTAATGCAAAAAGACTTTTATCTTGTTCTTTGTACATCACACGGTGTTCATTTTTTGTCTAATTAGGAGCACACACAGATTTTCATTTAGTTTTTAATTTCAATTGCGTGAATGCTATTTTTGACGAATCAGGCGTCTTTTCATGCGCACTATCAAAGAATAAATTGGAAACTTCACGGGAGCAAATTAAGGCTAAACCTTGAATCCGCTGAAATATAGAACGTGATTCAATTATTTACATAAGTGCTCTGCATTGAAATTGGAAAATGTATATTGTGAATCTTTTTGCAAAAGTCTATGATGAATGGATTCAAAAGATTTGTAGAGTCTACGAGAGATTTTAGTATTACGAGATAGTTTATGCTTTATGGTAAACAAATATAATCTCAACTGGACTTTCTTTCAGTTTGGTTCATTTCATTAGTTGTCATTTTTTGCCATAACCTCAACAACTGGTAGAGACTCAAATCGTTTGTCCATTTAACTGTCAGTCGTTTGTAACTGCACGTTGAAGTCAACCAAATTCTGCAAGTTCTTTGCTTCGAGTTTTCTTAAGATTTCAAATTTAGCTCCAAGTAATGACAGAGTTAATTCCTTATGAAAGGTAGACATTCAACCATCGGAAAAGATTGTATATATGCTTTGATGGAGCCAGGAACTTGGCATGATATTAGAAAGATCATAAGTCGCGTATTATTCCAAACCGTTATAACAGCATTTATAAAGATAAACAAAAATATATCTCGTCTTCTGTTGATGGAATCAAGAGGTGCACATCAAGAACAAACCCAAAGGAATAATAAAAAAAGAATACAGAAACCAATGCAGAAATAATTTTAAAGGTGTTGATTCTTTTTTGCCAATTCCTACAATCAATGAATCGTACTAATTTCCAACTTGGGTTTCGCAGCGGGCTTCTCGGAAGTGTTGAGAACGATGTTTACTTGCCCCCAAAGCAAAACATTTAATATGATAACATATTTAAGCAAAAGATTTATCGTTGTTTTACAGTTGTGGCGAGCAATAATTAGTGATAACCATAGCGAATCAACGTAAGTCAAACAAATTAAATAAATTGCAAATGCGGTTGATTTAAAAACTACGAACTTTCTGACTCCAAAGATTCTGTAAATTAAATCCTTCCAAAAGATTATAGAAACTTATCAATCATTTGTTCCGAGTCACTATCAACAAAATCATGTTAACGAGAGGCTTCAGTTCTCCTTTAAATCGGCTGATTGGATTTTATAACACTGCAACTGAAAATGCAACAAATTTTAGTGGAGCTAATATAGAGCCTTAAATTGGAACTATTAGAAAATATTCACGAAAGCAGAATGTTTCTTAGCGTAATTGTAAATACTGATTATAAATGATGATGACGTCATTGAATTATATTTAATTAGGTTTTTAATCTTAATTGGACTAAGGTCAAGGATATTGCAAGTTATCCTCCCCCCTCCCCTATCCATAAGGGGGGAAGACATCGTTGTCTACCGCCTACTGACAACTCTGTTAGACCAATCACGCGTCAACAGTCGTCATCAACTCTATCTCGGTCTTATCAACACCTGTTATGTTACTATTCAAGTTATCCAAGTCATCCTCTTCTACAAGAACAAGGAAAGTTGATCTAACGGCTTATCATCTAACCTCAAAATGTTCAGCTTCCGTCGAAGTGACGGTTAGAAATGAGATCCCCTTACATTTCAGGCAGTCGTACAGACTTCGTGCATGCACATATATCTTGAACCAAGTCAAAATGACAGTTGTTTTGCATACAAGGACAATTTCTTATCAGGTGACTTCAAGATTATCCGTATGACAGGTTTGTTAAGAAGATTGTGTGGTGAGTTGCATGATTCTTAAAACGTAGGTGTGATTTTAAAAACACATGAAGTTTCTAAATGTCGATACTAAGTTTCCTTTAATGTAGTTTCATAAAACCAGAAAATATGTTTAAATCATTCCCTACTTAATAACAAAGTGTACGCGTACAGCTCCAGAACGCTTAACTTTTCAGGACAAGGTACAACTGTAGACATAATATGTGTGCAGTTAACAGACATAAATGCTGAATCGTGGTTGTAAGATGGCGACTGGTACATTTAGTCCCAGCAAGCAAAAAACATGAAAACGCTCATAGAAAAGTACAGAAAGGATCTAAAAACTTCAAACCTATCATATATGATGTTGTTAGTGCATGGGCCGGACAGGTTTCCCAGACATTGGTATGCTCACTGAGTTAGGTTCGCAAGGCATTGTGGTCAAATGTACAGCCACCTTATTTTTCGGTACGGTAGATTCAACGTTGCCGAGTTGGAATCGCGAGGTTCATTAATGCTATTAATGTAGTTGCAAATTCAAGACATATAGTTTCTCCAAATGGGACAAGAATATCAAATATTGTGGAAGGCCTGTAACCCCGAAAGGACAGAAAGAAATCTGTCACAAAGGTAATATTTTGCCAAATACATTTTATGAGAACCTATTTTATAAGAGCGTCGGGTTGAAAATCCGGCCAAAATGTAAACATACCAGTAGCTGAGGAATAGCCGAAACTTTACTTTGTGACATTAAGGCACAAAATCATGCATGGACACAAATACGTCGATAGTGCAGCATTGTTTGTAACACAGAGTAAAATACATGAACATTTACAAGAACAATTTTCAGGATTTATTATTTTCTCTTTTACTTTATCTAAAATATCAGGTATCGAAGCTCGTATCTTTTCAGATACTCATCCAGTGTCTGGACAGCAACCAGTGACTACATTTGGCAAATTTCGCATACCAAATATAATTATATTAAGAACATTTGAAGCTAAAATCCTCAAAATATTGAAGAACATTCAGTCTCGTCCTACTAATAAGACCATCTTATATTTATCAAAAAAAGAGTTTAAAACTTGCGGACAAGAAAATACCAAACCAAAAACACAAAACACTGAATTTCCTAGCTTGGAGCTTCAATTATTCCCACGAACTGAGGAAATCGAATAAGCACAGCAGACAAAGCATGACCAGAGCATTCGAAATTCGGCGAACACTGACTGGTGCAAATCAAAAGACCTGATTCCTGATTTTTGCATTGTTTAGCCGATGCAATTTTTGAACAGTTACCGTTGCTGGCCTATGAGCGGCACACATGGTCTTGATCCTGGAACACTGGTCATGTTTCTCAGGATAGTTTATAGAGTGGAACGGTTTGGAAACTTAACACCTTATCTTTGTACCATCTTTCTGTTCATGTTTTCAAAAGAATCCTTTTATATGTGCACTGTCACGGTTCACAATTATCAAAATTCAGCCAGTAAGATCCAACTATATAAAACGCTTAAATATAAGATAAGCATAAAACAAAAGACTGTGCGCTGTGAATATCACGTGACAGTCCGTCTCAACATCCAACCCAGTTTCGCTTCAGGGCGTTTTAAGTTTTCCAGACTTCCCAACCATTGCACTCAATTAACTATGTTTTCAGTATATACAGATCTTCTGTTTCATAATGAAATATGCATAAATTCATTACTTTATAAGCAAGACGTAAGCTGTTATTATTTGAGGACTTAATCATAACGAACGAACGAACGAATGAACAACAAGACTCGCTTTCTAAGAATAGATCGTTTTTGGCTTTAAAAGCGTGTTTTCAATTAACCCGTCTGGCTTCTCCCGATGAATTGGCTGAAAATGAAATTTTTAAACCTCAAACCGTTTGTTGAAACACTTAGCATTTCCCGATTCTCCAGTTTAAGACAAGCAAAATGAATTCACTTTATAGGGCCAGGTTGAAAATTTCAGATATCCTTAGTTTAAGTGAAATGGTGTTTAGCTTGATAAAAGCTAGTTAAGAGTACTGCAACCACTTTGCATATAATTTGCTTGGTTTCCTGCATGAAGACATCTGTTCCGTGATTTTGAAAGTATTTGCCTTTCAATGCTCCCAAGAAGTTCTTTCTTTTAGCACCTAAGGATGTCACATCCGCACGAATGCTTAAATGTAGTGGATTACCTATAACTATGTTTGTAATTCTTTAGTTGGTACTGTTAACTTAGCAGAGAAAGCTAGAGAAATCAACGTATAATGGAAATAATAAAAATATATAGAGAAAAATTATCGATAAAGCCTCTTTCCCAAGTAAAATAAGCGTTTTGTCATTTTTTACCTGCCTGACTTTGATTGAGTTCAGTTGGAGCAATGAAAGAAATATGATCACTGATGCCTAAATCCAGATATTGGCTTGTATTGCACCCAGAATTTAGTCGGTGTTGAAATGCGCTGTTGAAGTAGGAAACAATAAGGGTGGTTATATCCAACGGCCGATTAGCATGAACTTTAAAACATACAGCTTGCTTATGCATTGCGAAGAATCATACTGCTATATGCAATCTATTTCTCTTCGGGAATACGATCAATCGAATTCACCCTTAAAGTGATTTTTCAGTTTTTTTAACTTCATGAACTTATATTTTATGCAAACCGAAACAATATCAGGTTCATTTCTTTTTTAGCCTTACCAGGTGATTTATGTCGTCCTCCGAGATAAATATTAACTATTGACGATTCAGGATTGGTTTTTCTGCCGTCTTCACTTGGACTCTGAGCCTGAAATCTGTAATCCAGCGTTGGTCTGCTTCAAAACTATGTTTACTCTCTAGTTAGATCGACTCTTATATCGGCGGCAAAAGGGAAAGTTAAATTAATTGCATTCTTGCTAAACTTTAAACTCATGCAGGATGTATTATCAGTGGACTTAATTACAAGGATCAAATCCTCGGCGGCTGCAGAAAAAGTCTCTGTGAATTAAACAGTATGATAACTAATGCACGGTAATTGGTCGCAATTTTTTTTAGGGCAGATGTTGAATTTCTTCGAGCGAAACAAGTATTAGTGTGGGAGACACAGAACATGACATTTTCATCAAAAGCATAGTGAGAATGCAGAAAAAGTAGACGACTGTGAAGAATTTCTAGAAAATTCTACCTGTTTAACTAAGTATATATCAGTTCACGTGGCCATTCACCAAGCTTTTTGTTCACGGGAAAAAGATTTCAAACCCATATTCGTTTCATAAAGCAACAAATGAAATTTGTTACACGTCAGGACGTTTCTATATCAATTCAAGAAGCAACCCATTTGCTACATCTCTTAATCTATGTCTGGAGAATTAGAACATATTTTAAACTGTAAGCAATTTATTATTACATCCTAAATTGTTCTTTCGATAAAAAGTCTGACATTTTGTTTTGGTAGCAATTTATATGTTATCAAAGTAATATTTCAAAACAAGGATTATTATTTTGTAGAAAGAAACAATTCTGATCAGCATTGCACTGCTTTTGCACTTCGTTGAGATATTGCAAGAGCGGTGTAAACAGAGATAAACTCCAATACTTGAAATCAGTTTATCTCAGATTCAGAATCCAAATCCTGACAATAAATTAGAAGAGCAAAAATATAAAATTACTAGAATCGTGTCAGTTCTTTAATTAGCAAGAGAAATTTATTTTGTATCTTCCCAAAAGCACAGAATATGACTCCTGTCACAGCAAGTTCTAACGCTGTTCGAATGAGTTGTTTTGGTTTAGGTAAGAATTCTTGCTTTTTGAGGGATGCATGTTGTTCATGGTCTTGTTTTAACGGCTTTCACAGACGCAAAATACTGAAATACACAGAAAAAATCTGAAAGCAATTTATCTTATGTACAATGTATATTAAGCATTAACACAAATTATTTTAAGACAATTTTTAGTTTAAAAGACGTTAATGTTTTAATTTGAACGATACTTACTGAAAAAGTAATTTTGCTAGTTTTTATTTAGAAACGATTTTGGAATTAAAACAGGGTTCAGTAGACGGATGTATACATTATACAATTTTATAATAATATCGCGTTGTAATTATATTTCATTACATTGCTTTACTTTAAATTATTATATGACAGAACTTACTCTTAGATCCGTAACTGATTTCCTGCATGCATGCGTTATGATTGGCTGAACCGTAGATAAAAAACTAACCGTGCAAACGTTTCACCTGCATGGACGTACTTGCCTATTTGAAAAACAAATAATTATTTTGACAAAATAAGGTACACAAAGAATCGTATTTTTTAAAAAAACTCAATAGATTTTTATTAAACTAATCTCGCTTCATTCGGTCTTTACAGTGAAAGACCCCGGGCAAATTTTCTTCTGCCGGACCAACTCGCACTCAGTTGTTAAGGGTTTTTTTCAGTTACAACACATCACAGATATTACACTTTAGTAGAAATCTAGTCACTATCTAATGCAAATACTTCAATTTGATTGGCTATCTTACTCATGGTCTATCAGGCAATAGACCCCCTCCGTGACACGTTCCTCTCTCACATC